>PVKP010013889.1:0-54361 GCA_004027715.1 Plecturocebus donacophilus
TACCTTCAGGAGCCACCACCTCCAGCCCTGAGCTGGTGCTGCCACTGGGTGAGGCCAGGCGAGGACCCTCGGTACCAGGACCCTCCGCCAGAGCCATAAGCACAGGTTTGGTCTCAGGGCCCTCAGTGGCAGCAGGAGGGGCTCCAATGGCAGCCTCCGTCTCCTCCTCCTGCAAGGTGGTGATAAGGGGTGCTCAGTGGCGTCCAGACCTGCACTACAGGCTTCACTCCACAGGTATAGTTCTTTGGGACAGGCATACCTTGACAATGGCCATGCCAGCCAAGGGTGGGGCACCAGGGGTTCCTGCAGGCACAGTCCCTGGCTGGCCGGCAGCTGCAGCAGCAGCACCACGTTCAATAACAATAAGGTTGTAGTCCTCCGTGGTACTGCCTGGGAAGACCTTGAAGACGGGTGGCTGGCTGTCAGCAGTGAGGTCCAGGTCCAGGCGTTCAAGGCTCACTCGTGGCACCTTGCGCATAAGGCCGCTCACCTCACCCTCACCTGAGCGGGACCTGTAGGTACAGAAACCTGGCATAAGCCCACCCCCACCCTCCATCCACCTCCACCCATCCATTCTCCACCCCAGGGCATCTGCCATGCTCACCGTTTCACACCTGATACATGGGGCTCTGCACTTGAGTAGGGATCATCTGCTTAGAAAAATGGACAACGACTGGCAGGTTGGGGTAGAAGCAGCACTGAGGCCCTTCCCCAACCACCGGGCAGACCCACTCACCTGACCCAAAGCCATAGCCTTCCTGCACCTCCATAGGCTGTGAAGAAAGCAGAGCCCTCTGCCTCAGTGGAACAGGAACCCTACTACCCCCTACTGGACCCCACTGCCTGCCCGCCCCTCCCTGGGTCCTCTCTCCTGTTCACCTGGCTGCTGCCAGAGCCCTGCTTGCTCAGTGGCCCTGGGGCTCTTGGAGGAGCCATGGGTGCAGGGCCTGTCGAGTTAGCGCCAGGACGCTCTGCCACAATCTTGCCTGCACAAAGAGAGAAACGTAAGGAGGTGCTGCACGTGAGGCACTAACAAGGTAGAGCAAGGTAGAGCTGGGGCCCACCGAAGGCCTCGGCACTCTTCGTCCAGGCATTGAGGTCCCACTGAAACTTCATCTCGCCGTGGGGCTCCACAGGATCCACAATCATCTTCAGGGCCCGGTGCAGCTGGAAGTAGATCTGGTTGGGAGTGAAAGGCAGGAAAGGATGAGCACACCAACAACAGGGACGAGGTACTGGGAGCCGCCTGACTGGAACCCAGCGGCCAGGAGCCACCAGTACACACCAGCTTCTTAGAGAGCAGAAGGGCTGTGCTGTTGTCGCTCTCCAGAGCCCACGAAGCAAAGCGCAGGATGTGCTCCTGGTGCTTCTGGATCTTGGTCATGGTCCAGTGCTGCCGCTCCAGGCGCTCCTGCTGCCCCTCAGTTACTTTCTGCAGATGGCAAGTTGTACGAGGTAAGCAGAGAACACCAGGAGGGCTCCTCACCCTGGACAGCATCATGCCATCAGCAGAGGGGGCTCAGGGACCCTCTCACTGGCACAAGGCTCACCTGGGCATCATTGACCAGCACACGGCCCCGCTTATTCAGCTCCTTCATGATCTGCAGGATGGCCATCTTGACATCCACTTGCACACGCTTCTGTACATCAGACACCTGGCGGATCCTAGGGAACAGAGGAAGTCAGGCGAGGAAAGGTCTTGCTGCCCTGGGCCATCCCCACAGCCTCAGAACCCACACTTACGAGCTCCGAACCTCCTTGGTGCTCTTCTGCAATGTTGCATGTTTGTCCCCAAGGCGCTTCACCAGTGAGGCCAGGAGCTTACGCTGGTTCCTCACTGCATCCTCTAAGAACTGGTACCTGAGAGCAGACAGATGTGTTCCTGAACACTGAGGTAGGGAATGGGTGGCACCCATCCACCCTCTATGCCTTGGGACTCACTGGTGGTCCTTGTGGGCATTGAGCTGGCAGTCTCGGCAGGTCAGAGTGTCACAGCTCTCACAAAACAGCACAAGGGGTTCATGCTTGTGTACGTTGCAATAGACGGTACGTTCACCATCCCGAGACTTGGCTGGCCCTGGGGAGTGAGAACCGTAAGGCTAGACCTTGCCCCTTCACCACCCCCAACTCAGCAAGCAGACTGAGCTTGGGACTCATTTCCTGCCTGTTCTGTGACACTGGGCCATCTACTGGGAAGATGTAGAGGGTGTGGCAAGGGAAGAACACAGGCCTGCAAGCCCAACTCCTTGCTCCCAGAATTCTCTGCCCCAACATAGCTGAGAAATACATCCTTTTCTTCTACCTTCTGAAGGTGAGACAATGTAAGGGTAACAACCTCTGGAAAAAGAGGACTGCCCCCACCTTCCTCAAACTGTTCCCTTTACTGAAAACTTCTCCCAAGTAGACATACTCAGAATTTGGCCTATAAACCACCCTGGACTTCTTTTCTTCTCCTTTCATAGTTAACCTCCTCCCTTTCCCCTGACAAGAGAACACCACGGTCTTTTTTTTTTTTTGGAGACAGAGTCCTGCTCTGTCACCAGGCGCGCCAGGCTGTATGTAGTGCAATGGCGCCATCTCGGCTCACTGCAATCTCCGCCTCCTGGGTTCCAGCAATTCTCCTGCCTCAGCCTCCCGAGTAGCTGGGACTACAGGCATGCGTGCCACCACACCCAACTAATTTTTGAATTTTTTAGTAGAGACGGGGTTTCACCACGTTGGCCAGGATGGTCTCCATCTCTTGACCTCATGATCCACCTGCCTTGGCCTCCCAAAGTGCTGGGATTACAGGCGTGAGCCACCACGCCCGGCCACACCAGGGTCTCTTACAATCCAAGGGCCCAGAGAAAGACTTCCAGAGCCTCTCATACTGGGAAATGAAATGTCAAACCAGGACCCTCCGAATGGTGGTCACACACCCCTCTCAAGCAGGATCTTGGTGCTCAGAATAATCCCACTCAAAGACAAACACATTAGTAACCTCCAAAAGCTGTTTCCCCGTTAGAAAACTGATCAAGCATACTGGTCCCCAACATACCAACCAAATCCAAAATATGCAGCATCAGAGCTCACTGGGGAAAGAGACTTCCCCAATGCCACCTACTCCTGCACCCTGACCCTTGCCTGGAACATCTGGAAGGTTCCCTGCCTATCCCTCCTGGCTCCCCAGGCCCCACAGCCACCATCTTCCCACCATCTTTCACCAATGCTATCCTCTGGGATGGGAAGAATCACAGCAAAAGGCCACTCATGGAAGGAATCTTGGCCAAAAACTGGGCTAGACTCAAAAGACTCTCAAGTTCCTTTCCAAACCAAAGCTAGCGTATGTCTAGGAAAAGCTGGAAATGCCAAACCAAACTCTGGGTAAGTCGCTGCCAAGTCAAACCTAAAACTCTTCCAGAAATCATCATCACTTATAGTCCACGGACCCACAAAACCTCACTTACCCAAGCAGTATCTTATACCAGATGTGTGCCAGGGAACCACTAGTATGTCCGTCACACCATGCCTTTCCCAGTTTGCACATGCTAGGCCCTTCATCACCAGGACTGAGAAGTCCCTGACAGGCATCCTTGAACCCTCTGTACCTCCCTGCAGCACAGTAAGGTCTCCCCATCTCCCGTTCCTGCTCCCTCCCACCTACACCCCAAAGACTACACACCACAACCCGAGTTCTCCTGCTTTTGGAGTTCTGCCCTCAGGCCCTTCAGGTGGCAACCCCTAGAGAACTCTAGAACCCATCCACCAGATGCAACCAACATTATGAAAGCTGCTGAGAGCACACTGGAGAGCAATTCCAACAGCCCTCAGCCTCACGCACCAGTAGAGCGCACGGTGTGGTCCTTGGTGTACTTCACCCGCTGGTGTGCCTCTACACAGGTCTCACACAGAGGCTCCGAGCACTCCACACAGTAGCTGGTGGCTGGGGCATTATCCTCACAGCTAGTGCAGCACTGCCAGACAAAGGCAAGATCAGAGAAGGCAAGACAACCCGATAGGTCCACATCTACATTCCAGAAAATACAACCCGAGATCAAGATTGGTCCCCGGACCCAGCCTAGGCAGCCCACCCAGAGCCGGGAGCCGGTGCCAAGCTCCTCCTGGCCACAAGCCCCTCCCCGTAAGCACAAACCTCCTCGCGGATGCCGAGGTAGGACGCACCTGGTTCGCATCCTGGGCGTCGGTGGCAGTCTTGCTGCCACTATCACGCATGAAATAATTCTCCACGATGTCTTTGGAGAAGCATTGTTGCTTGCACACGGGACAGTCCACCACTTTGTGAGGCAGGGATGTGGGAGACTGTTACCAGTTCCCACCCAGGCTCTGGCCCGCGGCATACCCCTGCTGAGGGGCCCCGACCATTATCCCGCAGCGAGCCAGACCCTCCCTTCCCCGAGCCTTTTCTTCTCCAACTTAAGTCAAACGTCCCATCTCAGCGGCCAGCCCAGACCCGCGTTCCTATGCAGAACCCAGAAAGTACTGCCCGTGCCTTTCCTGGGCCCCCATCCTCTTGCCCAGGGGGCATCCTCATCTCTGCACCCAGTGGGAATCAAAGGCTGAGAGTGGGGGAGGGGTGGTCGGAGCCCTGACCACTTCGGACTTACCTGCGCCGTCTCCCGCCGCCCCGCCGTCCCCCGAACTGTTGGCGGAGGCGGGCGCCGCGGAGCCTAGGCAGGCACTACAGGCCGAGTGCAAACAAGGCAGCAGGCGGGGCTCCCTCTCGGGTCGCAGGCGCTCTCTGCACACGCCGCAATGCTCCAACAGCTCCAGCGCCTCGGCGCCGCCCCCCGCGGGCGACGACGCCGCGGCCGAGGCCGACGCCGAGGCTGCGGCCGAAGAGGCGGTGGTGCGCTTCTCGCCGCCAGCGGAGCCCTCGCCCGGGCCCGGGCTGCCAGAGGCGGCCGAGGCCGCTGCTGCCGAGGCTGCCGCCGCCGAGGCCGCCATTCACACGCCGCCGGGGGCGCCCAGGGGGGGAGGAGGGGCGCGGGGCCCGCCGCGCAGGCGCAGACGCGCTCGCCGCCAACTGCTGGGCCGCCGCCGCCGCCGCCGCGAGGCCGATCGCCGCCACGCGCCTCCCGGGCTGCTGCCCACCGCGCGCGGGACGCTGCTGCAACGCGGCCAGCTGCTGCTTGCTCGCCTTCCGAAGGCGCCGCCCGCGCTTCTTCCCCAGCCGCCGCCGAAACCCTCACCACGCGCCACAAGCACAACCGCTCGCCCGCGCGCTGCTCGCAGAAAGAGCCGCGACCGAGGGGCGGGACAGAAATAACTGGCGCCGACGACGCCGCGCACGCGCATGGGGCGCCGCACGCCCGGGGGCGGGGCCCAGGACGGTCGGTGCGGGGAAAGGCACGCAGTACGCACGCGCCACTCCGGGTCCCTCCACCACCACCAACCCCACCTCGGCGGGGCTCTGATGGAGGCGGGGCGGGGCATTGTGACGTCACTGCCGCAATGTAATCTTTTTGTAGAGCGTGATTCCCCTCTCAGCGCCACCTCCAGACCACACCGAGGCGGGCCGTCGTGCGCCCAAGCGCATGGGCAGTCCGAACCGCCCCTCAACCAGCGTCTCTTCGCCCCGCGTAGTCCTCAGCCTCGGCGTGACTTAGAATTCGGGCTGGGGGCGGGGCCGATGGGGGAGTGGGCGGGGCCAGGGTCGAGGGAGGGCTGTGCCCAGGGCAGAGGGGAGGAGTCTCCGTCCTCCTCGGAGGGAGGCCGCTCCTGGGGAAGCGCAAAGGCTGACTGCTGGAATTTAGCCACGTTATGGTTAAACTTGAGACACAGAAACGCAAATCAAATGTGGATCACGGCCGGGCGCCATGGCTCATCCCTGTAATCCCACCACTTCGGGAGGCTCCATTTAGCCCGGGAGGCCGAGGCGCGGTGAGCAGAGACTGTGCCACTGCACGCCAGCCTAGACACCAGATCGAGAAAAATGATTTTGTTTTGCTCTGTCGCCAGGCTGGAGTGCAGCGGCGCGATCTCGGCTCACTGCAACCTCCGCCTCCCGGATTCAAGCGATTCTCCTGCCTCAGCCTCCCGAATAGCTGGGACTACAGGCGCTGACTACCACGCCCGGCTAAGTTTTGCATTTTTAGTAGAGACGAGGTTTCACCATGTTGGCCAGGCTGCTGTCGAACTTCCGACCTCAGGTGATCCACTCGCTTCGGCCTCCCAAAGTGCTGAAATTACAGGTGTGAAATTACAGGTGTGAGCCACTACGCCCGGTCCCCCCCCAAAAAATGTAAATCACAAGAGGCTACGGAGCAATGAGTGTGAAATCCCACCCAGCCCCCCAGGCGTCCCCTCCGCATGTTTTAGTCGGCAGTTTCCCTGACTTTGACCCTTTTCCGGGTGGGAAAACTGAACCTGAGTGAAGGAAGCAGGTCTCTGTGGGGAGACTCCTGTCTAAGGGGAGAAGCAGGTCTCTGTGGGGAGACTCCTGTCTAAGGGGAGAAGCAGGTCTCTGTGGGGAGACTCCTGTCTAAGGGGAGAAGCAGGTCTCTGTGGGGAGGGGAAGCAGGTTTATGGGAGAACCGTCTGAGGGACGCGGATTGGAGGGGAGGGATCCTAAGGGGAGAAGCAGGGTCCGTGGGTAGAGGCGAACCCGCCTAGGGACTATCAGCGCGTTGAAAACCTTGCGTCTGCTCCCGGGGGGCGGGGGAGTGTGCTTCAGCCCCCAGTGCAGGATCCCTGGTGTCCGGAGGTCTCCGGGCCAGGTGACAATGGCGGGCTGGGGGCAGGTGGCAGCGTCCGGAGGACCGGCGCGAACAGCCATGAAACCCACGCGCCACTCCCGAGGTGCACGCGGGTACAGGGGCGAGCCGGGCGCGGCGGGAGGACAACGGCTCCCAGCCTCCCCAGGCCCCGCTCCCAGGTGCCCGCACGTGGCGGCGCCACGGGCACGTCGGCCGCTGGGCCGGGTGTGGCCTTTGTTCCTGACGGGGACCGGGGGCCGCGGGGCTTTGTCCCCGCCCCTGCCTTTGTTCCAGCCCTGGCGCGCTGCCCCCCAAACCCGGGCCCGCCCCTCCGCGGCAGTCACCGCCTCCGCGCCCCGCCCGCCCCTTCTGGCGCCCGCCCCTCCAGCCCCCCACCCTCACTAGGCCCTCGCCCCGACCCTGCTTCCTTCCTCTGATAAAAGGGAAAGTTGGTGGCCGAGGCTGACGCGGGAAGATCGAAGCCCAGGGGTTGACTGCAGTCAGCTATGATCGCGGCTCTGCACTCCTGCTTGTTTAAAAAAAAAAAAAAGAAAAGTCGAAGCTGGCATGCACAGGGCAAAGTGTGGGCGTCATTTAGGAATAATGGGTGGCTGGGCACGGTGGCTCACGCTTGTAATTCCGGCACTTTGGAAAGCCGAGGCAGGCGGATCACCTGAGGTCAGGAGTTCGAGACCAGCCTGACCGATATGATGAAACCCGGTCTCTACTAAAAATATGAAAATTAGTGGGGCCTGGTTGCGTGTGCCTGTAATCCCAACTTCTCGGGAGGCTGACACAGGAGAATCGCTTGAACCCGGGATTCAGAGGTTGCAGTTAACCGAGATGGCACCACTGCACTCCAGCCTGGGCAACAAGAGCAAAACTCAGTCTCAAAAAGAAAAAAAAAAGAATATTTGGTGAGCACTTTCCGCAGCCCTATCCTTTACCGGTCCCCCAAATCACTGGAGAGTAACCCACACCTGCCCTGGCCTCTAGGGCAGACAAGAGTAGCAGGGCCAGAAGATAAAAATAAAATAGCTGGGCATGGTGGCTCACGCCTGTAATCCCAGCACTTCAGGAGGCCTAGGCAGGCGGATCAGGAGGTCACGAGATCGAGACCATCCTGGCCAACATGGTGAAAACCCATCTCTACTAAAATATAAAAATGAGCTGGGCCTGGTGGCGAGAGTCTGTCGTCCCAGCTACTCGGGAGGCTGAGGCAGGAGAATTGCTTGAACCCGGTAGGCGGAGGTTGCAGTGAGCAGAGATCATGCCACTGAACTGCAGGCTGGCGACAGAGAAATAAAAATAAAAATAATAATACGGTACAGGATGTAGAAATGGCTCTCCTAGGGGCTGCCCCAAACGCTTTCGGGAAGGCAGTTGAGCAGAAACAAGTGCAAGGACCCTGAGGCAACAGGGAGGTAATAGTGAGGAGTGGTGGGACGTGCTCAGAGAGGTCACCGTGCAGCTAGCAGGATCTGGGGTAAGCTGGATCTCCTGCCGCCCTATCATCAGCTGCCCCTCATAATGAGCCCTCCCCTAGACCCTGGCAACATGCCTTGGGGTTTCACTGGCCCATCGAGGTCCACGCTCTTCTCTCTGCACAACAAAGAGGTATTGTAAGAGTACCCCTTTTCCTCCGCCTGGGCCCAGGACCTTCATCCCCAGTATGAGGCAGTCACACAAGCAGCAGGTGTTACCCAACGCCAGCAGCAGGCCTTGGAGTATCCCCTCTCCACCAGGTGCCACACCACTACGGAGTCCCATTGTCCAGATGGAGAACCTGAGGCTTCAGCAAGTGCCAGGACAGCAGTTGGGGAAGGGAGATCAACTGGAAACCAGGCTCAGGCAGACTCAGGGACAGCAGAGTGGGGCTTCCTAGGATTGGCCAAGCCAGGGTGAGCATATGGGAGAGTAAGCCTAGGGTTGTCACTCAGAGGCCCGTAAGTAGATGGCAGGCTACCCTGGCACCTTGGCTATGCCCCTGTTGAGCTGGCAGAGCAGTCAGTGTCACCGCATACTTCTGTCCTCCATGCTCCTTGCCAACCCTTACAGCATCTCTCCCTTCCTGGACCGTTGAGAGCTGTCTATATTCTGGCCTTGCACACAGGGCGTAAGACAGGTGAGTCACGTGCAGTGGTCACTCAGACTACACCCAGGACAGCCGAGGACCGCCTACTGCCCAGTTGTGCACCTACCTGAAGACAGCCACCCTCACCCTCTCTTTCTTCCCAAACCCCACACCTGTGCATGTTCTCCTTCCCACCCTCAGATGTCACCCCGAAAGCCACTTTCCGAGGACACCTTGTGGCTACATCACTCAATTTTTTTTTTTTTTTTCTTTTTTTTGAGATGGAGTCTCACCCCTATCACCCAGGCTGGAGTGCAGTGGCACAATCTCGGCTCACTGCAACCGCCACCTCCCGGTTTCAACTGATTCCCCTGCCTCAGCCTCCTGAGTAGCTGGGATTACAGGCGCCCACCACCACACCCGGCTAATTTTTGTATTTTTAGTAGAGATAGGATTTCACCATGTTGGCCAAACTAGAACTCCTGACCTCAAGTGATCTGCCTGCCTCGTTCTCCCAAAGTGCCGGGATTACGGTGGGATTACAGGCATGAGCCACTGCGCCTGGCCTTTTTTTTTTTAAGACAGAATTTCACTCTTGTTGCCCAGGCTGGGGTGCAATGGTGCAATCTCAGCTCACTGCAACCTCCACCTCCCGGCTTCAAGAGATTCTCCCGCCTCAGTCTCCCCAAGCAGCTGGGATTAACGCATCCACCACCATGCCCAGCTAATTTTTTGTATCTTTAGTAGAGGTGGGGTTTCACTATGTTCTCCAAGCTGGTCTCAAACTCCTGACCTCAGGTGATCCACCTGCCTCGGCCTCCCAAAGTGCTAGGATTATGGGCGTGAGCCACTGTGCCTGGCCCTGTCTCCAGTATTATAGTATAGTTTTTAAAATGTAAAGAAATAAAATAGGCCAGGAGCGGTGGCTCATGCCTGTAATACTAGCACTTTGGGAGGCCGAAGTGGGCAAATCATGAGATTGGGAGATCAAGACCATCCTGGCCAACACGGTGAAATGCTGTCTCTACTAAAAATACAGAAATTAGTTAGGTGTGGTGGCGTGTGCCTGTAATCCCAGCTACTTGGAAGGCTGAGGCAGGAGAATTCCTTGAATCAAGAAGTCGGAGCTTCTAGTGAGCTGAGATTGCGTCACGCACTCCAGCCGGGAGACAGAGAGAGACTCCGTCTCAAAAAAACAAAAAAAATACAATAAAATAAAACTCACGGCCGGGTGCAGTGGCTCACACCTGTAATCCCAGCACTTTGGGAGCCTGAGGCGAGCGGATCACAAGGTCAAGAGATCGACACCATCCTGGCCAACATGGTGAAACCCCATCTCTCCTAAAAAGACAAAAATTAGCCAGGCGTGGTGGCACACGCCTGTGGTCCCAGCTACTCGGGAGGCTGAGGCGGAAGAATCGCTTGAACCCAGGAGGCGGAGGTTGCAGTGAGCCGAGACTGCGCCACTGCACTCCAGCCTGGGACAGAGCAAGACTCCATCTCAAAAAAAGAAAAAATTCACACAATATCAAATTTATCATTTTAACCAGTTTAAAGTGTACATTCAGTGGCATTTCATACATTCACAATGTTGGGCAACCACCGCCTCTATCTATTTCCAAGTTATTTTCATTACTCCAAAAGGAATCCTCAGTAACCGTTAGCACTCACTCCACAGTTCTCCAAGCAGCCCCTGACAACCACTCATCTACTTTCTATCTCTCTGAACTTTAACTTTTTGGTGGAGGTTTATGATATGTGGAGATAAATGCAGGGAGCACCTTGGGTAACCCACTGTGATAGCAAAGGACAGAACATCTCTAGCTCCCAGAAGCCCATGTCCCTCGTAGCTGCCATCCTAACTTCACAGACAAGCTTTGCCTATCCATGAAACACATGGAATTGCTGGGCGCAGTGGCTCACGCTTGTAATCCCAGCACTTTGGGAGGCTGAGGCAGGCAGATCACCTGACGTCAGGAGTTCAGACCAGCCTGAACAATATGGTGAAACCCCATCTTTAAAAATAATAATAAAAATAAAAATTAAGTTAAAAAAAAATATGGGGTTTTACTTCTCCGTCTGGCTTCTCAGTGCACATTTGTGCGGCCATGGTTGACCTTAGTTCCTCCCCTCCCCTTGTTGTGCAGAGTCTCGTTACATGAATATCCCTCAGTTTGCTTACATGTTCTCTTGACTGCATTCTCCTGCCTGCCTGGGCTGTTATTAACACAGCTGCTACAGTGGGCAATACCGTATGTGGCTCTTGGCTGGGTGTTTTTTTAACTCTAATGAGGAGCTAACAGAAGGTTTTAGCAGAACGTGGCATGATCTGATTCCCATTTCAAGGGTTCCAGCTGGGGAATGGGTGGAAACAGGAGGGAGAACAAAAGATGAGTGTCCAACTAGATCTTCTCAATTGCTCTTTGGAATCACTATGATTCCTCTGTTCGCTTCCTGTGGATTTTGTACATGTTACCACAAACATGGTGGCTTAAAGCAAAAATTTATTCCCTCCATGTCCTGAAGGCCAGGAGAGGACGCTTCCTTGCTTCTTCCAGTTTCGGTGGCTCCCAGATTTTTGGGCTAACATCTTCAAATATCCCTGTCCTCACTTCATATTGCCTGTGTTCTGCATTGTGTCCCCTAAAATTCATGTGTTGGAGCCCTACCCCCCATTGTGATGACCTTTGGAAATGGGGCCTTTAGGAGATAATTAGGGTTAGATGATGTCCTGATAGTGGGGCCCCCATAATGGGATTAATGCCCCATAAGAAAAAATGCCTTTAGGAGGCCGAGGCAGTTGGAGTGCCCAAGGTCAGGAATTCAAGACCAGCCTGGCCAACATGGTGAAACCCTGTCTCTACTAAAAATATAAAAATGAGCCAGGCGTGGTGGCAGGCACCTGTAATACCAACGGCTCGGGAGGCTGAGGCATGAGAATCACTTGAACCCGGGAGGCGGAAGTTGCAGTGAGCCAAGATCACACTGCACTCCAGCCTGGGCAACATGAGCAAAACTCTGTGTCTTCAATGGTACCCATCCAGATTTAAAAAAAGAAAGAAAAAAAAAAGAAACAAAGAAAAAGAAAAGAAGAAAAGAAAAAAAGCCAAAGAGCTCCATCCCAGCTTCCCCAACCTAGCAAGAGGACAGTCCTCAGAATAAAACCTACTTTGCCCGCACCTTGATTTTAGACTTCCCCTTCCAAAACTGTGAGAAATAAACTTCTATTGTTTGCACCATGTAGTCTATGTTATTTTCTCCTCTGCCTCTCGCTTATGACCCATGTTAATTTACATGTAGGGCCCACCAAATAATTCAAGATAATCTCCCCGTTTCAAGATCCTAAATCACAATTACAAATACCCTTTTTCCCAATAAAGTAACACTTCCAGGTCCCAGAATTAGGATGTATATATCGTTGGGGCAATTTTCAGTTACTTCAATCCCCATTTCACAGATGAGAAAAACAATTATCAGAGAGTAGAAGGGGCTGTCCAGAGGTCCACAACCTGTAGGAATCCAACCCAGTCCTGGATTGTCTGCTCCCTTCCCAAAGCATCCTGTAGCTTCCAGGGAAACGAGGGAGGGGAGAAGACAGGAGACATTCGGAGCCCAGAGTAGCATCCTTTTCCCTGCTAATAGGAACCAGAACTCCTGGGGCTGTACAGGGATGGAACTATACAGGGAAAGTCTCAGCTGAGCCTGAAACACTTTGTTATATTACAAAGCAAGAAGTGCCCAAAGAATGATGGAAATATGTTAAAAGGACATAGATGCCAAACCTGATCAAACAGCTGGAGCATCAGAAAGAACAGTGACCGTCATCGGCTGATGCACAATGAATCCACACTACCCATGAGTCCTTAAGTGTTCTCAGAAAACAGAGATCCAGAAAAATAAACCATCTGGCACCATATGATGCTGATTTTAAGCCAGCCCCTCACTCTGAGAACTTGGCATCAATCCTGCCTGCCCAAGGGGAACTGTACTTCAGGGGAACACATGGCCCCAGCTCTTGCTTGCTTACCAGTGATAATTAGATGCTACAATTTGAAGAAGCCTAATTTCCCAACCCATAATGAAATCCTTGCACTGGCCAGGATTATCTACCTACGTTATGAGGTACATGAAGGGTGTGGTGTCAACATGGCTGCTTAGGGAGAACCCATAAGTGACAGAAGACAGTCTGGCTGTCAGTGCCCCACATTAAGGTTGGTGATGTGGAGATCCCACCCTACAAATGCTATATATATTTCATGGCATATAAATTAGACATCAATACAACTATTTAAAAAGGAGAAGGAGACGAGGTTCAAAGAAGATATCCAAATGGCCAATAAATGCTCCACATCAGTGTTCATCAGGGAAATGCAAATCAAACCACAATGAAATACTGCTTCACACCCACTAGGATGGCTTAAAAATAACTGAAAATGACAAGTGAGAGTGAGGATGTGGAGAAATTAGAAACTTCATACTTTGCTGTGGGAATGCAAAATGGTGTAGCCACCATGGGAAACAGTCTGGCAGTTCCTCAAACAGTTAAACATGATCCAGCAATTCACCTCCAAAGTATATACCCACAGGAATTGAAAACAGGTGTTCAAACAAATCCTTGTGCAGGAATGCTCACAGCAGCACTATTCATAATAATTAAAAGTAGGGCTGAGCGCCATGGCTCACGCCTGCAATCCCAGCACTTTGGGAGGCTGAGGTGGGCGGATCACCTGAGGTCAGGAGCTCAAGACCAGCCTGACCAACATGGAGAAACCCCGTCTCTACTAAAAATACAAAATTAGCCAGGCGTGGTGGCACATGCCTGTAATCCCAGCTACTCGGGAGGCTGAGGCAGGAGAATCGCTTGAAACTGGGAGGCGGAAGTTTCTGTGTGTGGAGACAGCTCCACTGCACTGCAGCCTGAGCAACAAGAATGAAACTCCGGGCACGGTGGCTCATGCCTGTAATCCTAGCACTTTGGGAGGCTGAGGCAGGTGGATCATTGAGATCAGGAGTTCAAGACCAGCCTGGCCAACCAGTGAAACCCTATCTCTACTAAAAACTACAAAAAAGATTAGCCAGGTGTGGTGGCGGGCACCTGTAATCCCAGCTACTCGGGAGGCTGAGACAGGAGAATCTCTTGAACCTGGGAGGCAGAGGTTGCAGTGAGCCGACACCCCACCACTGTGCTCCAGCTTGGAGAACACTGTGAGACTCCATCTCAAAAAAAAAAAACTAAAAGTAGGCCAGGCGTGGTGGCTCACGCCTGTAATCCAAGCACTTTGGAGGCCAAGGCGGGCGGATCACCTGAGGTTGGAAGTTCAAGACCAGCCTGACCAACATGGTGAAACCCTGTCTTAAAAAAAAAAGAAAAGAAAAGAAAAGAAAAAAACTAAAAGTAGAAACAACTAAAACATCCATTAGCTAATGAATTAATGAAGGAATATAGAAATGTGGTATATCCATACAATGGAGATGTGCGTGTGCTCACGCGCCTGTGTATGTGCCCACATATGCTCTTACGGCAAGGTCTCTGTCATCCAGACTAGAGTGGGGTAGTGCCATCATGGCTCACTGCAGCCTCAACCTCCCAGGCTCAAGCGATTTTCCTGCCTGAGCCTACTCAAGTAGCTGGGACTACAGGCATGCACCATTATGCTTGGCTAATTTTTGTATGTTTTGTAGAGACAAGTTTTGTCATGTTGCCCAGGCTGGTCTGAAACTCCTGGGCTCAAGCGATCCACCTGCCTTGGCTTCCCAAAGTGCTGGTCTTACAGGTATCATGAGCCACCACGCCCAGCCATAATGGGGTCTCATTCCGCCATAAAAAGGAAGTACTAATATGTGCTACAACACAGCTGAATCTGAAAACCTATGCTAAGTGAAAGAAGTCAGATACAAAAATCACATATTGGATGGTTCAATTTACATAAAGTATCCAGAATCGGGGGTGGGGGCTAGGGGAGCTAGAGCATTAGGGGAAATACCTAACGTAGATGACGGGTTGATGGGAGCAGCAAACCACCATGGCACCTGCATACCTATGTAACAAACCTCCACGTTCTGCATATATATCCCAGAACTTAAAGTATAATAATAATGAAAAAATTCCAGAATCAGCACATTTATATAGATAGAATTTTAGGTTAATGGTTTCCAGGGACTGGGCAAGGGGAGAAAAGTTTTTACTTTGTAGCGAGAAAACTGTTTTAGAACTAGATAGAGGTGGTTGTACAGCACTGTGACTATACTAGAAGGCACTGTATTATTCACTCTAAAATGGTTATTTATGGCTGGGCGCAGTGGCTCACACCTGTAATCCCAGCACTTTGGGAAGCTGAGGTGGGCAGATCACCTGAGGTCAGGAGTTCGAGACCAGCCTGGCCAAAATGGAGAAACCCCATCTCTACTAAAAACACAAAATTGGCCAGGCGCGGTGGCACACGCCTGTAGTCCCAGCTACTCAGAAGCTTGAGGCAGGAGAATCGCTTGAACCTGGGAGGCGGAGGTGAGCTGAGATTGCGCCATTGCACTCTAGCCCGGGCAACAAGAGTGAAACTCCGTCTCAAAAAAAAAAAAAACAAAATGGAGTTCATCAATGTCTTTTTTATTTGTTTTCCTAAAGAGTTTTACTCTGTTGCCCAGGCTGGAGGGCAGTGGCACAATCTCAGCTCACAACAACCTCCACCTCCTGGGTTCAAGTGATTCTTCTTTTTTCTTTTTTTCTCTGCTTTAGGCTTTGTTTTACTGCAACACAAGTGATTCTTCTGTCAGCCTCCCCCCGAGTAGTTGGGATTACAGGCATGCACGGCCATGCCCAACTGAGTTTTGTATTTTTAGTAGAGACGGGTTTTCACCATGTTGGTCGAGCTGGTCTCAAACTCCCGACCTCAAGTGATCCACCCGCCTCAGCCTCCCAGAGTGCTCAGATTACAGGTGTGAGCCACAGCGCCTGGCCCAATGTCTTTTTTTTTTTTTTATTAATTTTTTTTTTTTTTTTTTTTTCTTTTAAAGACAGAGTTTTACCACATTGGTCATTTGGTCTCGAACTACTGACCTCAGGTGAGCCACCTGCCTCGGCCTCCCAAGTTGCTCAATTTACAGGTGTAAGCCATCGTGCCTCACTGGCCCAATGTCTTAAACAAAGCAGGCAGAGCAGAGAGCAGCCCTTATAAAGAGGGAGGGGTCAAAGTCAGGGTGTGGCAATCCCTCCTGGGAGGAAAAAGTCAGAGTGTGGCAAGTCTGTGCTGATCCTCCCTGGACTTTGGCCTTGGCCACTCTGGGTCCAGCAGGAAGACGGCTGGGAGAACAGGACTAGGGGGCTGTTCTGCCTCAGTTGCCCACTTTAGTAGGGAAGCACTTCTCAGACTAGCCACCCCTGAATGGAAAACACGGAACCACTTAACAATCTGACCAGACAAAATTCACAATATCCAGGTGGCACAGGAGCCTAAGACAAAGTGATAGGGCTGGAGAGGCCAGGGACCAAGACTTCATGTCGTGTGACTGACAGGAAATGCCCAGAACAGACAAATCGGTGATGACAGATTGCTGGGGACAGGGGTGGACACTCAGTAAATGGCTGAGCGATCTCATGGGGGTGATGGAAATGTTCTAAAACAGGAGAGTGGTGAAGGTCACACACACAACAGACTGACTATAAATGACTGAATTGTGCACATGGAAAACTAGATGACAGAGTTTGTGTCTGGAGGGGAGAAAGGCTTACACCTACTGTAGGTGGTGGAATTCCTCACTCCAGGGCAGGGCATCAAGGATCAGGGGTGCAACAGAGGAAAACTGATTAAATGGATTTTAACCTGGCTTCAGTGGATGTGTTAACGTCTCATCATGAAGCTAGAGCTTCACTATGGCTTTTTGGGATGGAACCCTCCAGGTGTCCCACAATAGGGGGTTGGGACTTTCCCCTTCACCTTAGAGCTTTACTCAAAACAAATTTTGTGGCTGGATGTGGTGGCCCACACCTGTAGTCCTCGCTGCCCAGGAGGCTGAGGTGGGAAGACCCCTTGAGCCTAGGAAGAGGAGGGTGCAGTGAGCTGTGATCACGCCACTGCTCTTCAGGCTGGGCGACGGAGTGAAACCCCTGTCTCAGAAAAGTAACAGCCGGGCGCGGTGGCTCACACCTCTAATCCCAGCATTTTGGGAGGCCGAGGCAGGTGGATCACCTGAGGTCAGGAGTTTGAGATTAGTCTGGCCAACACGGTGAAATCTTATTTCTACCAAAAATACAAAAATTAGCTGGGCTTGGTGGCAGGCAACTGCAGTCCCAGCTACTCGGGAGGCTGAGGCAGGAGAATCACTTGAACCCGGGAGGTGGAAGTTGCAGTGAGCCGAGATCGTGCCATTGCACTCCAGCCTAGACAATAAGAGCCAAACTCCGTCTTAAAATAATAATAATCTTTTGGCGGGGTGCGGTGACTCACGCCTGTAATCTCAGCACTTTGGGAGGCCGAGGTGGGCAGATCACGAGGTCAAGAGATCGAGACCATCCTGGCCAACATGGTGATACCCCTTCTCTACTAAAAATAAAAAAAAATTAGCTGGGCGTGGTGGCGTGCTCCTGTAATCCCAGGTACTGGGGAGGCCGAGGCAGGAGAACTGCTTGAACCCGGCAGGCGGAAGTTGCAGTGAGCCGAGGTCGCGCCACTGCGCTCCAGCCTGGCGCCTGGTGAGGGAGTGAGACTCTGTCCCAAAAATAATAATAATAATCTTTTTCTGTGTATACTGTAACCAGAACAAAACAAGAACATTGGTCATTTGATAATGTGAATGGTACACAATCAATGCTCCAGTCTGTGCTATATTGTCCTGTGTTTCTTGGGGTTTGTTTTGAGATGGAGTTTTGCCCTTGTTGCCCAGGCTGGAGTTCAGTGGCAAGATCTCGGCTCACGGCCATCTGTGCCTCCTGGGTTCAAGCAATTCTCCTGTCTCAGCCTCCGGAGGGGCTGGGATTACAGCTGCCCACCACCACGCCCAGCTAATTTTTGTATTTTTAGTAGAGATGGGGTTTCACCATGTTGTGTGGCTGGTCTCAAACTCCTGACCTTGGCCTCTCAAAGTGCTGGGATTACAGAGGTGAGCCAGGGCACCCAGCCTGTTTCTTGTTTATTTATTTATTTATTCATTTATTCTATTTTGTTTATTTTTGAGACAGAGTCTCTCTCTTTAGCCAGGCTGGAGTGCAGTGGCACCATCTCGGCTCAAGGCAACCTCCACCTCCTGGGTTCAAGCACTTCTCCTGCCTCAGCCTCCCAAGTAGCTGGGACTATAGGCGTGCACTACCACGCCCAGCTAATTTTTGGTCCAGCTAATTTTTGTATTTTTAGTACAGACTGGGTTTCAATACGTTGGCCAGGCTGGTCTCCATCTCTTGACCTCGTGATCTGCCTACCTCGGCCTCCCAAAGCATTGGGATTACAGGTGTGAGCCACTGCACCTGGCCTTATTTTTAATTAAATTAATTAATTGATTTTTTTGAGATGGAGTCTCACTCCTGTCACCCAGGCTGGAGTGCAATGGTGTGATATGGGCTTACTACAACCTCCACCTCCTGGGCTCAATCAATTCTACTCCCTCAGCCTCCGAATAGCTGAGATTACAGGCACAGGCCATCAAGGCCATCATGCCCAGCTAATTTTTGTATTTTTAGTAGAGACGGGGTTTCACCATGGCCAGGATGGTCTCCATCTCTTGACCTTGTGATCCATCCGCCTTGGCCTCCCAAAGTGCTGGGATTACAGGCCTGAGCCACCGCACCCGGCCCGCCTTTGGGTTTTTTAAACTCTTCAAAATTAATCCCAGTGCACAGTACAGGTCACAGTGCTGGGACCCTGGAAAAGCAAGAGTGGTTGTTGTGTCATGATTATTGTTTCAGTTTAGGTCTCCTTCCTGAGTTGTCTCAGGCCTCTGTCCACAGGGCTCCTAGTATATTCTTCTTTGTATTTTACATATGAAAGCACATTAAGTCTTTTCTCTTTTACCCCTACCCGCCTTTGTTGATAGCCCTCAACACCTATCTGGATGCTGTTACTTTTCTGATAAATCCCAAAGGCGCCACCCATTGCTTCTACCACCTCCCTAGCTCCACCAGGGCCTGGGGCTGGGCCTCCCTCCAGCCCCTCCCTAAGCTGCAGCCTCAGAGGACTTTCTGGAGCATAGAGGGGATCCTGCTCCAGGAGGAGGGGATCCTTCCCCACCTCCCATGGCTCCCATGTCTTCTCTGTCCCATCAGAGGGGCTCGAGTCTTCTGTAAAGTGTTTTAGGCTGACTGATGGCACTACGCACTGCATGGGAACCTCTGTGACCTGCACATACACCTCCAGAAGAGTTCCCGGAAATAGAAAGTCTGAAGTAACTGGAAAACCACAAAAGAGAAGAATGACCAACCCCTGTGGTGCCCAATTAACTTTAAGACATTCTTCTATTGTTCCTTACTCGAGTCCCAACTGATAAGTCAACTGGACTTAGCAACGACCTTGGTCAACCTCCTGACTTCAGACCCTATGAACCCCTCCCAGCTTGCAAAAACCGCCCAGAACAGTAACGTCTGTAACTTTCCACCGCCTACCCCAAACCTATAATATCAACTCCTATCCCACGCCCCTGCGCTGACTCTCTTTTTGGACCTCAGCCCACTCACACCTGGGTGAATAAACAGCCTTGTTGCTTACACAAAGCCTGTTTAGGGGGTCTCTTCATTCAGAGAAAGTGTTTTAACATCTTAACTGCTGCTATTTGCCTTTCTAGGGACCACTCCTTAGCCTCCACTCCTATCTGCCTTGTACCAGGAAGGATTTCTGCAGGTATATGCCTAGTGCCTGCTCCTG
Source organism: Plecturocebus donacophilus (assembly GCA_004027715.1). NCBI lineage: Eukaryota > Metazoa > Chordata > Mammalia > Primates > Pitheciidae > Plecturocebus > Plecturocebus donacophilus. Next base: position 19,614 of record PVKP010013889.1, read on the forward strand.
GGTATACTCATTTAGTATTTGAAATGCCCCCACAACCACTGTGCATGGATCATGGGACCTGTACTCCACACCTGGCACAATCCAAACCAACTAGGATGTGGCCGGGTTTGTGGACACAGGGACTTGAGTGTGACTGCCACAGAGGGGAAGCCTGGATGAAAAGCTGGCCTGGAAGTGACAGAGAAGGGAGGGAGGTTGGGACCCTGAATGAGATGGCATCAGGCACAGCTGAGGTCCTGGAAGACTCCTTGGTGGGAGCTGTCTGTTCTCTGACCCATGCTGTCAGAGGGGCCCTGCCTTAGCCAGCTGAGGAGGCCCAGTCACCCCGGAGCTCAGTTTCTTCTGCTCCCTTCACATCTGTGGTCATTGTGCTCTCACACAGCCTTCCCTCAATGGCCAGCCATTTCCCATCTCAGGCCTTAGGCTTAGCGTGGAGTTTTTAATATTTGCAGGCCACATTGTCCCCCTCCCTAGCTTGTTAAACCTGTGTTCCCCGGTACATGTTTATTCCTTAAAATGCCCCCACAACCAGTGATAAGGTCTTTGGGTTCATATGTATATATATACACACAAACATACACACACACAGATATATATTATTCTTGAGACGGAGTCTCCCAGGCTGGAGTGCAGTGGCATGATCTTGGCTCACTGCAACCTCTGCCTCCTGCCTCAGCCTCCCAAGTAGCTGGGGCTACAGGCACCCACCACAACACCTGGCTAATTTTTGTATTTATGTATTTTTTAAGATGGAGTCTAGTTCTTGTGGCCCAGGCTGGAGTGCAATGGTGCGATTTCAGCTCACTGCAACCTCTGCCTCCTGGGTTGAAGCGATTCTCCTGCCTGAGCCTCCCAAGCAGCTGGGATTACAGGTGCTCACACCATAGCCAGCTAATTTTTGTAATTTTAGTAGAGACAAGGTTTCACCATGTTGGCCAGGCTAGTCTCAAACTTGTGACCTCAGGTGATCCACCCGCCTTGGCCTCCTAAACTGTTGGAATTACAGGTGTGAGCCATCACACCTGCCCAATTTTTGTTATTTTTAGTAGAGATGGGATTTCACCATGTTGGCCAGGCTGGTCTCAAACTCCTGGCCTCAGGAGATCTGCCTGCCTCAGCCTCTCAAAGGGCTGAGATTATGAGATTACAGGCATGAGCCACCACACCCAGCCTTGTGATAAGATCTTTAGAGAGAACAGCCCAAATGCCTGTCAATGATAAGACTGGACAAAGAAAATGTGGTACATATACACCATGGAATACTATGCAGCCATAAAAAACAATGAGTTCATGTCCTTTGTAGGGACTTGGATAAATCTGGAAACCATCATTCTCAGCAAATTGTGAGAGAAACACAAGAACAGAAAGCCAAACACCATATGTTCTCACTCATGGGTGGGTGTTGAACAATGAGAACACGTGGACTCAGGGAGAGGAGCATCACACACTGGGGGCAGTTGAGGGGGTAGGGGAGAGACAGCAGGGGGTGGGGAGGGATAACATGGGGAGAAATGCCAGATATAGTATGCACCTAAAGTAAAATAAAAATAAAAAAAAGATTTTAGCCCAGCGTGGTGGCTCATGCCTGTAATCCAAGCACTTTGGAGGCCAAGGCGGGCTGATCACCTGAGGTCGGGAGTTCAAGACCAGCCTGACCAACATGGTGAAACCCTGTCTTTATTTAAAAAAAAAAAAAAAAAAAAAAAAAAAGATCTTAAAAGAGTAAAGCAAAATAACTTGAGGCTCTCACCTCTTTTGGCTGCCTGAGAGAGGTCAGGGTCTGGGTTTCTTCTTCCTATGTCCCTCTGAGCTTCTTGAACCAGGTCTTCACCCCTATCTTGCCCTGATCCTCCAGGCCCTATTCCTTGGGGCTGAGACTTCCTCTAAAGCCACCCATGGCTGGGCGCGACGGCTCACGCCTGCAATCCTAGCACTTTGGGAGGCTGAGATGGGCGGATCACAAGGTCAGGAATTCGAGACCATCCTGATCAACATGGTGAAACCCCATCTCTACTAAAAATACAAAAATCAGCCAGGCGTGGTGGTGTGTGCCTGTAGTCCCAGCTACTTGGGAGGCTGAGGCAGGAGAATCACTTGAACCCGGGAGGTGGAGGTTGCAGTGAGCAGAGATTGCCCCACTGCACTCCAGCCTGGACCACAGAGAGGAGATTCTGTCTCAAAAAAACAAATAAATAAAAAATAAAGCCACCCATGTGATCTCTTTCCTACCCTGAATCTGTTCCTTTCTGCTCTTCCCTGCTGTCAGAGCAGCCATTGCATCCTGCTAGGACTCCTGCATTTGCCACCCCACTAGGTGCAGTCTTCCCTATGGCCCCTTACACATGCTAATGGGACATCGCTTTCCCTCCCTCAACATACTGCAATCCTGCTACGCGGCCCAGGGTTCACTCATTTGTCTTGCCCAAGGGAGGGCCACCCTTCCTCCTCAAACTGTACACCTTCCCAACTACCCCATGCTCTTCCCAAAACTCAGCCCATTGAAAGCAGACTTAGTGGGCCCAGAAGGCCATGGTGTGAGTCTGAAAAAAGACAATGATGGCTGGCTATTAGACTTGTATTCTTTTTTTTTTTTAAGATGGGGTTTCACCATATTGGTCAGGCTGGTCTTGAACTCCCGACCTCAGGTGATCCACCCACCTTGGCCTCCAAAGTGCTTGGATTACAGGCGTGAGCCACCACGCGCTGCCTTAGACTTGCATTTTAATGAGGTTTCCCACCTGGCACATATTTTCCTCCCCCAACCTCCAAATACCACATCTATAACACAGCAACCCAGTAGTTGCCCTGGGTGAGGGACAGGCATCCTGACCTTGTCTCTCTTCTGGAGGCTTTGTTCTAGTCATGCATTTGGACAGCTGGTTCCCTCTTTCACTGCTGAGTCCCCTCTGTCCTCTGAGATAGGGGAAGTGAGAACTGCTCCCTGAGGAATGAGATCACGAAGTGGCCTGAAAAAGGCTGGGAAGGCACAGAAATGAAGCTTTCAGCAAGAGGGAAATGTGAGGAATGTGTTCATCAGATGGGAAACAAATAGTGGCATTTATTGGACTCTGTGTGGAGGCCCTGGGTCTCAACAGATGTATTTGTTTCTTATTGTTACTGTAACAAACTGCCAGAAACTCCAAAGGTTAAAACAATATCCAATTATTAGCTCACCATTCCACAGGTCAGAAGCCCAAGTAGTTCTGTGGGTCTCATAAAGGCTGAAATCAAGGTGTGGGATGGACTGAGCTGCTATCTGGAGGCTCTGGGGAATAACTTGCTTCCAAGCTCATTCCAGTTGTGGGCAGAATCTAGTTCCATGCACTTCTAGAACTGAGGTCTGTTTTCTTGCTGGCTGTTGCAGCTCTTCTCAGGTTCCCAGCGTAACACCTGTCCTGTTGCATTCCCGCTCATGGACCTCTCTACTTTGAAAGCCTCTGGAACCCTTCTCCTACTTCCTAACATCAGCTAGTGATTAAACTTAAGTATGTCTGCAAAAACCCTTTCACCATGTAGTGTAACTATTCATAGGTGAGATGGCCCTATTTACAGGTTCTGGGGATTTGGGCACAGAATCTTGGAGGGGGCCATTGTCAGAATTCTGTCCCTCATACCAGGTGGACTTGCAATGTCCCAGAATCTCACAGGGTCTAGCTCAAAGGGGACACAGAGCAGGGTGACGCAGTTGTCTGTTCCTGTCTGCATTGTAGCAGAAGGTGCCAAGGCCGAGGTGGGGGGTCTGCTCCCCGATCCCACCCACAGCGGGCTGGCCAGGAGGCTCTGTGGTGGGGGTAGCTCGTCGGCGCCTCCTGACGGTCAGGGAGCGAGACCTAAATTCAGCTCTCACCAGTGTCACGGGAATAAGGCCACTTCCCCGGTTCGCAGTGGGGTTTAAACTGGCCAGAGGAGGTGGGCGACTTGCGCCGCGGACTGACTTCCCGTTCTCCATCGCAGGGCGTCCGCGGGTTGACCGCGCAGCCCCCGTCACACCCATGATCGCCTGCGCGACGCCGGAAGAGTGCTCCGGGCCAGAGAGTCCCCCCGTCGCGGCAGCCCCAGCCTCTTCGACTTTGGTTCCGACTAAGAGGAGAGCCGGAGTGCGGACTGGCGGGCAGCCGATCGCCGTAAAAATACCGGAAACGTGCTTCGGCTAGGGTTTCCCCAGCGCCGCCGCGGCCGCGGGCTTCGGTTCCGTCGGCGTCGCGGCCCGGAAGTGCGGCCTTGGAGTCGTGAGGAGGCGGCGGCCACGGCCGGGCCTGGTGCCTGAAGGAGTCGGAGGTCGAGTTGGACGGGCATCCCCCTGCCGCAGGACTGCGGAGGAGGCCGGGGCGTGCCAGGGGAGGGGCACCCGCGCTCCGTCCGAAACGCACTTTGCGAACGCGAGGGGGCGCTGCAGGACCGGGGTACGGCGCGATCGGGGGTGGGGGGCGGCCGCGGGGTCACAGGGGTGCTCTGCGCCCGGGGTGGGGCGCGGGCAATGGAGCGGGGCATGGGAGAACGCGCTCGGAGTGAAGCACGCGGCGCGGACCTGCGAAGCCGGCCTGGGCGCCGGTCTCGAGGGTGGGCCTTTGTTCTGAAGGGTCCGGGCTGGCCTTGCGGGGTGGGGACTGAGGAGCCAGCCCGCCGGGGAGGGGGCAGGAAAGGAAGCTTCGGTCCCCGCCGCCCGGACACAGATGAGAAGCGGTTCAGGAGCCACGTGACTATAGACGGGGCGAGTGCTGCGCGCTGAGTTCGCCTTTGCAGGGGCACGGGCCGGGCCTTTTCGAGGCATTGCACGGAGGGCTCGGAGCGGGGCGGGGGGCGCGGTGGGGGGTCCGGATCTGCGGTCTGGACAGGCTCCCTCTGGCTGCCGCGCGGGGAATAGAAAGGGGGGCGACGGCGCGGAGGGGCCAGCCAGGCTTCCTGCTCCGTCCAGGGCAGCGGGAACCGGGCAGTGGAGGTCTGAGGGTCAGATGTGGGGCATGCACGAGAGGGAGGCGTCTGGCCGAGCAGAGGGACGGCGGATTGGGCGTAAGGCGTCAGAGGGTTGAATGCTGAGACCCCAGTAGAGCCCGAGGGTGTAGGGGCGGCAACAAGCCGAGCCCACTCTGGGGCTTTGTGGTCCCACGCGGAGGACAGGCTGGTGCATCCTGCACGGATGTCACAGTCCAGAGCCCCTGCCCTTCTCCCTTAGACTGGAGGTGTGAGCAATCAGGGTGAGCCGAGTGTCTCACCCCTTGTTGACAGAAGGGGAAACAGGTCGGAGGATCCTGGGTTTACCTGCTTGATGGAAGGGGTCGCACAGCTCTTCAGATTCCAGAGCCCTCTGGGGACTGTCCCCGCCCCTTTCTGGTGCCTGATGGTGGGCCGTGTCCCCGCTCGCTCCATTACCTTTCCAGTCACACACCCTGCTCATTCCACACTTCCTCTCTCTGTGCAACACCCACACTCTGGGCCCCACAGGCTCCACAGACACGGCAAGAAAGCTGGGGTGGTGGGCGGCACCTCCCTGCCTGCTATGCTGGGGTCTGCCAGGGCCCATGTACTGGTTTCCCTGGGACATCTGCCAAGGTCATGTCCAACCTTTCACCCTCAGCCCTTAGTGACCGGGCATACCCAGAACCACTCTGCCCAGGAAGCAGGTCATGCCATCCCGCTCCTGCAAAAGCCCCTGTATATATACTAGTTAAGGCGGCCTCCTGAGGCAGCCGTCTTGCCTATGCACAGGGTGTCATGTTGGCGGATGTGGCTAAAGGAAAACAAATGGAGCTGCCAGCAGGGGTGGAGGACGAGGGGAAGCCAGCTGGGTAGAGAGCAAGGCCTGCTCTGGGTGAGACAGATTAGCCAGTTGGGATGGGGGTCCCTGGCCTCTTCTACACACAGGGCTGCCCTCTTGGAGGAGCACATGGGGAGGCTTAGGGTTATTGGAATTGGGGTGCGGTGGGTGGGTATGTCAACATAGAGTAGGCCAAGCCGTGAATGTTTTGGGGGGCAGTGAGCGAGGCCGGGAGACCTCTCATATCAACACCCTCTCCTAGGGGTGTGCTAGGGTTTGCTGCGGTGGTGGGGGACCGTAGAGGGCCTAGCCAGGGCTGAGCTAGGGGGAGGGGGGAGTGCTGGGGTGTCCTGTGTTGAGAATGGGAGCTGGGGAAGGATGGTTTGGGGGCGCCTGGGAGGGTGGTGCGCTCTTGAGCTCTGTCCTGCAACAAAGAGTGAGGGCACAGGGACTCTGGGATACAGGAGGGGCCTCAGTTGACTTCTCCCTGCCCCCCTCATTTTGTGCAGATGGCGGCTGCAGAGGCTGTGCACCACATACACCTGCAGAACTTCTCACGCTCTCTGCTTGAGACCCTCAATGGGCAGCGGCTGGGTGGGCACTTCTGCGATGTGACTGTGCGCATCCGTGAAGCTTCGCTGCGTGCCCACCGCTGCGTGCTGGCGGCCGGCTCGCCCTTCTTCCAAGACAAGCTGCTGCTGGGCCACTCAGAGATCCGTGTGCCTCCGGTGGTGCCCGCGCAGACAGTGCGACAGCTGGTGGAGTTCCTGTACAGCGGTTCGCTTGTGGTGGCACAGGGTGAGGCTCTGCAGGTGCTCACGGCTGCGTCGGTGCTTCGCATACAGACGGTGATCGACGAATGCACGCAGATCATCGCACGCGCTCGAGCCCCGGGCACCTCTGCACCCGCGCCCCTGCCCACCCCTGTGCCCCCGCCACTCGCACCCGCGCAGCTTCGTCACCGCCTGCGCCACCTGCTGGCTGCGCGCCCCCCGGGGCATCCCGGTGCCGCGCACAGCCGTAAGCAGCGCCAGCCAGCGCGTTTGCAGCTGCCTGCTCCCCCGACGCCTGCCAAGGCCGAAGGGCCTGATGCTGACCCCTCGCTGTCCGCGGCCCCTGACGACCGAGGTGATGACGATGACGAGGAAACGGACGACGAGACCGACGGCGAGGACGGCGAAGGTGGCGGCCCGGGTGAGGGCCAGGCACCGCCTTCCTTCCCAGACTGTGCTGCCAGCTTCCTCACTGCTGCGGCGGACAGCGCGTGTGAGGAGCCCCCTGCACCCACTGGCCTCGCCGACTACGGCGGTGCGGGGAGGGATTTTCTTCGGGGAGCTGGGGCCGCTGAAGACGTATTTCCAGACAGCTATGTATCCACCTGGCATGAAGAGGACGGCGCCGTCCCCGAAGGCTGTCCAACTGAGGCCCCTGTCCAGCCCGACTGCATACTGGCTGGACCCCGCCCACCTAGCGTGAAGACCCCAGGGCCACCCGTAGCACTCTTTCCCTTTCACTTGGGTGCTCCCGGGCCGCCCGCACCACCCCCTCCAGCACCATCGGGGCCGGCCCCTGCGCCCCCACCCACCTTCTACTCCACTCTGCAGCCGGAGGCAGCACCCAGCACGCAGCTGGGGGACGCCCCAGCTCCCTCTGCTGCTCCCACCACGGCCCCCTCAGGCACCCCCGTTCGCACCCCAGCTGCCGAGCCACCTGCCTATGAGTGCAGCCACTGTCGAAAGACGTTCAGCTCCCGGAAAAACTACACCAAGCACATGTTCATCCACTCGGGTGAGCCGCGGGGGAGCGGAGAGGGAGCAATCAGTCTCCCATTGGAGTTAAACCTGGGGGGGAACTGAGCACTAGCTACAGGCCACTGCCACTGTTCTGCTACTTTTGGGTAGCAGGGGGCCTGGAAATTGAGGGTTCCCCCAATGCGAGGCATGTGGGGGAGGGGAAGGCCCTGCTAGGTTGCAGCAGTGGGTAGTGGCTTCTGTGGAGGGGGGTCCTGAGGCTGGGTTGGGAAGCAGGGGCCTGTCCTAGCATTTGGAAGGGTGGTGGTGGAGCCTTTAGCAGCCTAGGATGCACAGGATGGCAGGGGATCCTGGCCAGGCTGGGAAACTGCTTTCAAGAGGCCTCCTGGGTCTCCCTGGTTGCCAGCAGTCCCGTTATGGGCTGGCAGAAAGGGAGGGTGGGTTTACTGGGCCATGGTAGAAAGCCCTTAGAGAGGTGGTGGGATGAAGGCCCCAGGAACTCTTGAGATTGGGGCAGGAGAAGGAAAACATGGCTGCAGTGGGGACCCCTCAGCTGCAGTGAACGGCCCCCGAAAGCTGTGGGGAGGTTCCCTGGGACCCTGGGTGTGTCAGGGACGCGGCTCTGCAGGGCCGTCGGAGAGATAAAGAGGGTGAGGATGGTACTGCGGAATGTGGGGGGCTCCCTGGGGGCTGAGATGGAGGACAAGGGAATGGAAAGCAGAAGCCTGCTGGGCATTGTCAGGAAAAGCAAAAATCTGGCTGGAAGGCCACAGTGTGAGTGAGGGGGGTTTCTTCAGGGGCTGGAACTTGGGATTTACTGTGAGTGGTGGGGAAGCCACGGTGGTCTAACCTGGGGAGTGACCGAGATGTCAGTTTAAAATCACCTCTGGCTGCCTTGGGGACGATGGGGAGAAGCCAGGGGCCTGGGAATAAGGGAGCAGGTTGATTAGTCTCCAGGGAACTGCCAGAGGCCCCAAGCTATGCTGGCTGTGTGACCTGAGCCAGATGCCTGGGCCTGGTTAGTCTGGGGGCCCCGGCAGGCACTCTCCTTAAGTCCTCTGCCACTGAGATAGCCATTTTTTGTTTCGAGAGACCAAGTCTCGCTCTGTTGCCCAGGCTGGAGTGCAGTGGTGCGATCTCGGCTCACTGCAGCCTCTGCCTCCCGGGTTCAAGTGGTTCTTGTGCCTCAGCCTCCCGAGTAGCTGGGACTGCAGGCGTGCACCACCAAACCCAGCTAATTTTTGTATTTTTACTAGAGATGGGGTCTCGCCATGTTGGCCAGTCTGGTCTGGAACTCCTGGCCTCAAGCGATTGCCTGCCCCAGCCTCGGAAAGTGCTGGGATTACAGGTGAGAGCCATCATGCCTAGTTGAGATAGGCATTTTGTTAACACCTGATGAATCTAGGGGCGGACCCAGGCTGCCTCCCCTCCCCTAACCTAGAATGGGGAGCTCTACCACACCGAGGACATTGTAGTGGCTAGCGGGCAGGGGTTCTGGGCAACGGGCTTCCCCCAGGAAGGTGGCAGATGTGCCCAGGTCCCTCCTTATGAAAGGGCACTGGCCTTGTCAGACTGAGTTTAGAAGGCTCCATGGGCATGGGTGAGGGGGGCTGGGCTGAGTGGCTCCCTGTGCCAGGTGGGTAGGGGTTGAGGGGGAGGGTCCCTGAGGGTAGCGGAGATCCCAGTGGGCAGTCCAGATGGGCAACAGGTGTTCCAGACGGGCTGGGTTCCTTGCTGGATTTAGGGGAGCCGTGTCGGTGGTATCCCAGGATGGCAGAGAGGGCGTCTCTGCCCGGAAAGGGCGGGAAAGCCCGAACGTGAATGGAGGTCCTGGGGAGGAGGGGAGGGTTCCCTGACAGACAAGGGATGCCAGGGCGGTGGCTAGGGAGGGAAGGGAGCCCCTGCCAGGTGCAGGCGCCCAGGGTGGGGGGTGGGGGGGAGCTGTAGTCTGACTTGCCTTCGCCGCCCGCCTTGTCGTCCTCAGGGGAGAAGCCGCACCAGTGCGCCGTGTGCTGGCGATCGTTCTCGCTGCGGGATTACCTGCTCAAGCACATGGTCACGCACACCGGCGTGCGCGCCTTCCAGTGCGCCGTCTGCGCCAAACGTTTCACGCAGAAGAGCTCGCTCAACGTGCACATGCGCACTCACCGGCCGGAGCGCGCTCCCTGCCCCGCCTGCGGCAAGGTCTTCTCGCACCGCGCGCTGCTGGAGCGTCACCTGGCTGCACACCCTGCGCCCTGACGGGGCTGGGCCTGGCCTCGCCCACGGGGGACGCGTGGTCCTGAACCCAGGTCGTCTCTCCCTTCACCCCTTTCTCCTACCAGGGCCCAAGTCTGCCTTCCTCCTCCGCGTACTAGAACCTTCCAGGTGGTGCCGGGCTGGGACTGGCACGGGTTAGGTGCCAACCCACCTCTGAGAACTAGACCGTTTTCAGCCCAAACCGGGCGCTCAGGCCCTCGGACCCGGACCCGGGGCAAGATTGGACTTCCGGTTCTCGCCCCGCCCTCTCCTGGCGGGGGGTTGGGGGCTGAGTCCACTCCCCTGCCGCAGTGTTAGGCTGGGTGAGGTCCCTGGTTCCCGACCCAAGCCGTCACTCCCTCGCGGGGCACCTAGGGAGGATCAACTGGACCCATCGTATATGAGGGCGGGGCCTCGGGACCGTCACTCAAATAAAGCACTGTAGGCCGTGGGGCCTAGGCCACGAAGCTGTGAGGCCCTGGGTCCGTGCGCGCCTTGCCCTCAAGCTGCGCGTGTCGGGGCTTAGGTCCCGGTTCTCGGGAGGCATCCATGCCGCGCACAGGCTCTCCTGGGCAGGGACACGATGACTTTCCCATCTGGGACCTCGGTTCTGTAGAGGACAGGGAGGGCTGCGTATGTACCCGGCACGTGGTCCTGTGGGAGGAAGACATGCAGGCCGCATCTGAGGTGGGCTCCCCTCCCCACTCTGATGGACACCTCACCTGTGGGGAGCCCAAGGGCGGCTGGGGACACCACCGCTAGTGGCCAGCCAGTGTCCCAGGCTCCTGCATCCAGTGCGGAGAGCAGCCACTCTGCCCCCAGCACATCAGTGGCTCCTAGCCCAGGTCCCCCCCCCAAGGGTTTGGAGCTGGTGGAGTGGGGTGCGGCCTGGAGGGCCATGCCCAGCCTGACCTGCCAGACTCCTAGGCCAAGGGCAGCTCCCCTGGGTTGACCTGAGACCGCCTCCTGGACGTGAGAGGCCAGGGCTCTGACGATCCAACTGTGTGCATCGTGGGCAGAGTTCAGTCTCCTGAATCCCAGGACTCCATCAAAGCCAGAGGTGGCACAGAGTCACAGGGCCAGCACAGAGAGTCACAGAGCCAGCACGTGGGTAGGGGCAGAGCTGGGTTTGAATCCAGTCCATGCAAGTGTTCCTCTATCTACTGACCACTTGCTGTATGCCTGGCAGGAGGCTACGATTCCTGGGATCAGGGACGAGGGGCTCAGCCTGGCTGAGTCCCTCTCCCCAGGAGTTAAGTGGGTGCCACAGGAGGACTGCCCAGTGAGAAAGGCGATGCTTGGGGAGAGGTCCACCTTGCTGTCCCGCTGCTTTTCTGTTTGGCCTGATGGGCATGTTCCCAAGGGCAGGGATTTCTGTACTCTGAGTGACCGGTATGCAGAAGGGATAGGAGAGGAGGGAAGGGAGGCAGATGCCAGCCCTGGAGGGTGCATGGGGCAAGCAGAACAGCGGGAAGGAGGCTAGTGGTGGGGCCCAAGGGGCAGAGACCTGGGAGCCCAGAGGCCAGCGATGGAAAGCGGTCACACCTGGCAAAGGAGGGGGCCTGTTGTGGGAATCAGGAGCCTAGAGAGACCAATGGGTGGAACAGGAGGATTTTATTAAGGTGCACCCCTGCTCAGCGGATTAGCATCCCAGGCCAGGAGCGGTGGCTCACACCTGTCATCCCAGCATTTGGGAAGGCCGAGGTGAGTGGATCGCTTGAGGTTGGGAGTTCAAGAGTAGTAGCCTGACCAACTTGGAGAAACCCCGTGTCTACTAAAGATACAAAAATTAGCCGGGGCATGTTGGCACATGTCTGTAACACCAGCTACCCAGGAGGCTGAGGCAGAATCACTTGAACCCATGAGGCAGAAGTTGTGGTGAGCCAAGATGGCACCATTGCACTCCAGCCTGGGCAACAAGAGCGTGTGTTCACGCTCAAAAACGGCGCGTGGAGCAAAGATGGGGCTTGACTTTTATACACAAAATGCAGGAGCAGAACAAAGGCGATTCCTCAATGACAGGTTTATAACCCAGGCTTACACAGGACTTACTGTGCGCCCCGATGACGTTTATCTCAGCTGCTCGGCTTATCTTGCCTCCTTTGCTATGGCCTGCATGGCAGCGATCCAGGCCTGCTTAGACATGTCACACACACCGACCTGTGTTGCTCATATGGAAAACAAACTTACAGTTACCCGCTATAGAGACTAAGAATACAAGCGTCTACACACTTGTAAAACTCGCAGAGCAGTTCCACGGGAAGGGGTCAGGTCTCAGGGAAGTTTGCTTCCACCGAAGAAGGAAAATGTGTTTTCTGCTCCCATCTCCCACCCCAGGCTAATGAAGGAGGCAAGCAGGCAGAGACGGGCTGGAGCCACACACAAGACCATGCCGAGCAAACAAACATGTAGAGGAGACGGGCCGGGGGCAAAGTCCCAGGGAGAGGAGCAGCCACTGTCAGCAGTGCCAAGGCCGCCACCCCTGGGGAGGAGCCGTTGTGCTACTCAGAAGCCAGGGCTGAGCTTGAGCATTCCACAGCCGCGGCTCCTGCGGAGGAGCCGGACCATGGGTGTCCCGCGACGACTGGCCTTGCTGCTGCTGCTGCTGCTCCTGCTCTGGGGCCTGGGGCAGCCGGTGTGGCCAGTGGCTATGGCCCTGGCCCTGCGCTGGCTCCTGGGGGATCCCACGTGCTGCGTGCTACTTGGCCTGGCCGTGCTAGCACGGCCCTGGCTTAGCCCCTGGGTGTCCCCTGGGCTGAGCCCGGCAGCTGCGGCCCTGGCACTGACCCTGCTGCCGTCACGGCTGCCGCCGGGGCTACGCTGGCTGCCGGCTGATGTGGTCTTCTTGGCCAAGATCCTCCACCTGGGCCTGAACGTCAGGGCATGCTTAGGCCGACAGCCGCCTTATACCTTTGTAGATGCCTTCGAGCGACGAGCACAAGCGCAGCCTGGCAAGGCCATCTTGGTGTGGACTGGGCCCGGGCCCGGCGCAGTCACCCTCGGCGAGCTGGAAGCCCGGGCCTGCCAGGCGGCATGGGCCCTGGAGGCTGAGCTGGGGGGCCCTGCGAGCCTGCGTGCCAGGGAGCCTGCGGCCCTCCTGGTGCTGGGTTCCCAGGCCATTCCGGCCCTGTGTGTGTGGCTCGGGCTGGCTAAGCTGGGCTGCCCAACGGCCTGGATCAACCCACATGGCCGGGGGACACCCCTGGTGCACTCTGTGCTGAGCTCCGGGGCCCGGGTGCTGGTGGTCGACCCAGGTGAGGGCCTGGGAGCCCGTGGAGAACGGAAGGGTGCAAGGGCTGGGACCACAGCACAGGGGTCCTGGTGGGACTGGCAGAGGCCCACGCTCCCCACCCACCCACTTTCACAGGCAGTTAGAATGAAGACTTGTGAGCAGAAAGAGTTCACAGGTCACCAGAGGTTAATTTTCCCACAATGCCACTTCAATCCGTCTGACTAAAAACAATTTTCCCAAACGGCCTGGACGTTTTTCTCTGCCAGCTGGTCCTCTGCCCCGTCTGTGGTCTCATCCCGCCTCGGGCCTCGAAGGTAAGCCTCGCCTGCCTTTCTCCTCTGACCCGTCCCTGCAGACCTCTGGGAGAGCCTGGAGGAGATCCTTCCCGAGCTGCAGGCTGAGGACATCCGCTGCTTCTACCTCGGCCACACGTCTCCTACACCAGGGGTGCGGGCCCTGGGAGCCGCCCTGGATGCGGCACCCTCCCGCCCCGTGCCTGCCGACCTGCGTGCTGGGATCACGCGGCGAAGCCCTGCGCTCTTCATCTACACCTCAGGGACCACTGGTGAGGGTGCCCATCAGCCCTGGCACCAGCCTCTCAACTCGCAGGCTGAACCCGACCCCACACTTGACTTGTGCCCCCGTGTTGACCTCTGAAACCGCTTTACGTTTTTTTGTTTTTTTTTTTGAGATGGAGTCTCGCTCTGTCAGCCAGGCTGGAGTGCAGTGGCGCCATCTCGGCTCACCGCAACCTCCGCCTCCCGGGTTCAAGCGATCCTCCCGCCTCAGCCTCCTGAGTAGCTGGGACTACAGGCAGGTGTCACCATGCCTGGGTAATTTTTGTATTTTTAGTAGCGATGGGGGTTCGCCAAGTTGGCCAGGCTGGTCTCAAACTCCTGACCTCAGGTGATCTGCCCACCTCAACCTCCCAAATGCTGGGATTACAGGAATGAGCCACTGCGCCCAGCCTTGATTTTGACATTTGGCCTGAACTCTGACCCCCAATGTAATTTGAGCGGTCAATGCCAGAATTCTTCCTTGTCCAGTAAACACCCACTGAAACCTTTGGTCTTGGCATACTGCTGAGTTCAAATTCAGCCTGTGACCCCCACCTCAAATACTCACAGCTGACTGCTCTCTGAGAGCCTCAAACCCCAGTGCAGGCCTGGCTGTTGGAGACCCCTCCCTCCGGTCAGGCCCCTCTCTGTGCTGTAACTTCACCACCCGACCCTTGCTGTGCCTTCACCCCAAGGCCTCCCAAAGCCAGCCATCCTCACGCATGAGCGGGTACTGCAGATGAGCAAGATGCTGTCCTTGTGTGGGGCCACAGCCGACGACGTGGTTTACACAGTCCTGCCTCTGTACCACGTGATAGGACTTGTCCTTGGGTTCCTCGGCTGCTTAGACCTCGGTAAGCTCACCTCTGAGGATCCCTCCAATCTACGGGACTACGGGAGTCAGCGTCAGGGTAGAGCTGTAAGGTAAAAAGACCCTGTGGGTGCCTGAGCACCCTGCGATCTCACTTCTGAGAAGGGACACCCATCCATGAGTACCAGGACCACACTGACAGACACTTGGACACCCACGCGGCCCCTAATGGCTGTGCTTTGGTCAGGAGGTGACAAGACTGCTATGAGTGATGGTCACAGGCATCCAAGGAAGGTGGAGCGCTCAGGGGATGATGGACATGCTGCGCCAGATTTGTGACCGGGCCCGGGGGAGATGGAGCAGGAACGCTCCAAGCACTTCACAGGGCCTTCTGGACACTTGATTCAGAATTTAGATGGGGACCTCTCCAGAGCTTGCTCTTTTTCTTTTTTTTCTTTTTGAGACGGAATCTCACTCTGTCACCCAGGCAGGAGTACAGTGGCATGATCTCAGCTCACGGCAGCCTCCACCTCCCGGGTTCAAGCGATTCTCCTGCCTCAGCCTCCTGAGCAGCTGGGACTACAGGCACGCGTCACCACGCCTGGCTTAATTTTTGTATTTTTGGTAGTGACGGGGTTTCACCATGTTGGTCAGGCTGGTCTCGAACTCCTGACCACATGATTCACCCACCTTGGCCTCCCAAAGTGCTGGGATTACAGGCATGAGCCATTGAGGCGACCTTTTTTTTTTTTTTAAGATAGTGTCTCTTCTTGCCGAGGCTGGAGTGGAATGGCATGATCTCGGCTCACCACAACCTCCGCCTCCTGGATTCAAATGAATCTCCTGCCTCAGCCTCCCAAGTAGATGGGATTTAGGCATGTGCCACCACACCTGGCTAATTTTTTCTTTTTTCCAGAGACAGAGTCTGGCTTTGTTGCCCAGGCTAGAGTGCAGTGGCATGATCTCAGCTCACTACAACCTCCACCTCCCGGTTCAGGCGATTCTCCTGCCTCAGTCTCCCAGGTAGCTGGGATTACAGGTGCCTGCCACCACGCCCAGCTCATTTTTATATTTTTATATTTTTTTAGTAGAGACGAGGTTTCACTGTGTTGGCCAGGCTGGCCTTGAACTCCTGATCTTATGATCCGCCCGCCTTGGCCTCCCAAAGTGCTGAGATTACAAGCATGAGCTGCCATGCAGCACCCCCTCAAAAATTTTTAATTTAAATTTTTATTTATTGATTTATTTTTCCTCAAGGGCATTGCATCCAAAACATTTTTTTTTTTAATTATTAAAAGTTTAGGCCAGGTGCGGTGGTTCACGCCTATAATCCCAGCACTTTGGGAGGATGAGGCTGGTGGATCACCTGAGGTCAGGAGATCAAGACCAGCCTGGCCGACGTGGCGAAACCTCATCTCTACTAAAACTACAAAAACTAGCGTGCCGTGGTGGCGCACTCTCGGCTCTCTGCAACCTCCGCCTCCCAGGTTCAGGTAACTCTTCTGCCTCAGCCTCCCGAGTAGCTGGGACTACCGGTGTGCACCACCATGCTTGGCGATTTTTTGTATTTTTATTAGAGACGGGGTTTCACCACGTTGGCCAGGACGGTCTCGATCTCCTGACCTCCTGATCGCCTGCTTTGGCCTCCCAAAGTGCTGGGATTACAGGCGTAAGCCACCGCGCCTGGCCTCCCTGTTTCCTTTTTTTCTGTGGCTCAGGCTGGCGTGCAGTGGTGCTATCTTGGCTCATTGCACCGTCCGTCTCCCGGTTTCAAGCAATTCTCGGCCTCAGCCTCCCAAGTAGCTGAGATTACACGTGCCCGCCACCATGCCTAATTTTTGTATTTTTAGTAGAGACGGTTTCACCATCTTGGCCAGGCTGGTCTTGAACTCCTGATTTTGTGATCCACCCGCGTCAGCCTTCCACAGTGCTGGGATTACAGGCGTGAGCCACCACATCTGGCCACTTGTTTCTTTCTAGATTATATCAGAGCAAATCCGAAACACTCTATCTTTATGCTGGTAAACATTGCAGTATGTATCTCTAACATATAAGGTCTTAAAAAACTAACCAAACTGATGATCACACCTAACACCATTAATAGTAACCCCTTAATTTCATACGATGCCCAGTCTATGTTCAGATTTCTCTTTTTTTTTTTAATATTTTTAAATTTTTTTTTTCTTTTTTTAAAGATGGGGTTTCACCATGATGGCCAGGCTGGTCTTGAACTCCTGACCTCAGGTGATCCACCCACCTTGGCCTCCTAAAGTGCTAGGATTACAGGCGTGAGCCACCGCGCCCGGCCCAGATTTCTCTAATGGGCTGTTTTGCTTGGTTTTGTTTTTTGAAAGTCTTGCTTTGTCACCCAGGCTGGAGTACAGCGGTGCCATCTTGCCTCACTGCAACGTCCGCCTCCTGGATTCAAATGGTTCTCATGCCTCAGCCTCCTGAGTGGCTGGGATTAGAGGTCTGGGCCACCACGCCCAGCCAATTTTTTTGTATTTTTAGTAAAGACAAAGGTTCCCCCTGTAAGTTCAGTCTGGTCTTTAACTTCTCTTCTGGCCTCAAGTGATCCGACCACGTCAGCCTCCCAAAGTCCTGAGACTATAGGTGTGAGCCACTGTATTCAGCCAATTGGCTTTTTAAAACAAAAACAAAAACAGTTAAACAGTCTACCCTTTGTATTTGCTTGTAGGTCTCTGTTCCTCTTTCCTCCACATTTCTTGTTAAATTGGAAACTTTCTTCAGTGGCATTAGATTCTATTTTTTTTTTTTTCTTTTTTTGAGACGGTCTCACTCTGTCACCCAGGCTGGAGTGCATTGGTGTAATTTTAGCTCACTACAGCCTCCGCCTCCTGAGTTCAAGTGATTCTCCCACCTCAGCCTCCTGAGAAACTGAAACTACAGGGGTGTGCCACCACTCCTGGCTAATTTTTGCATTTTTTGGTGGAGATGGGGTTTTACCATGTTGGCTAGGCTGGTCTCGAACTCCTGATCTTTCAGGTGATCCACCTGCCTTGGCCTCCCAAACTGCTGGGATTACAGGTGTGAGCCACTGCGCCCGGCCCCCGAAATCTTAGTAATCCACGTGTCCATGTATCAATACATCCATACATATATCCACCAAGCCACCCATCCCTCTACGCACCTACTTCCTTACTCATTCATCCTTACACATATCCATGTCTACCCACCTGCCTATGCATGTCACCACCCGCCATCCATCCACTCATCACTGATCTAACTGTCCACCCAATCAGCTTTCCATCCATCCACCATATCCATCCACCTGCCGCCCCATCTGCTTAGTTGGGCATTCGTTTATCACAATCAAGAATGATTTCAGCTTCAAGTCAGTGACAAATAAAAATAAAAATAAAAAATGCGGCCAGACGTGGTGGCTCACACCTGTAATCCCAGCACTCTGGGAGGCTGAGGAGGGGGAAATCACCTGAAATGTCAGGAGTTTGAGACCAGCCTGGCCAACCTGGTTAAACACCCGTCTCCACTAAAAAATACAAAAATTAGCCAGCCGTGGTGGCGGGCACCTGTAATCTCAGCCACTCGGGAGGCTGAGTCAGGAGAATCTCTTGAACCTGGGAGGTGGAGGTTGCATTGAGTTGAGATTGCAGCACTGTACTCCAGCCTGGGCAACAGAGGGAGACTCTGTCTAAAAAATAAAAATAGGCCGGGCGTGGTGGCCCACACCTGTAATCCAAGCACCTTGGAGGCCGAGGCGGGCGGATCACCTGAGGTCGGGAGTTCAAGACCAGCCTGACCAACATGGTGAAACCCTGTCTTTAAAAAAAAAAACAAGTAAAAAAATAAAAATTAAAGGCCAGGCGTGGTGGCCCACGCCTGTAATCCCAGCACTTTGGGAGGACAAAGCAGTCAGATCATTTGAAGTTGGGAGTTCGAGAACAGACTGACCAATGTGGGGAAACCCCATCTCTACTAAAGATACAAAAACTCAGCCGGGCGTGCTGGTGCGTGCCTGTAGTCCCAGCTACTTCGGAGGCTGTGGCAGGAAGATCGCTTGAACCCCAGAGGTGGAGGCTGTGGTGAACCGAGATCGCACCATTGCACCCCAGCCTGGGCAGCAAGAGAGAAACTCTGTCTCAAAAACAAATAAAGAAAAATGAAAAAATTAGTATTTATAGCCCTTATTTAGCAATGCGCATTTTATACCGGGCACGGGGCTTTCCAGGCATTCTGGAGACAGGATTTGAACCCAGGCCTGCCTATGCTCTTCTACTGAGGGCATTCCTGTCTGGGCCAAGGACCCAGAGATGAACTCAGTACTGTCCTGTGTTTCAGGGTGTGGGAGTGGGTGAACCCGGGTGCTAAAAGCAGCTTCTTACAGCAACTTGGAAGCATGACCTGAAACTCCCTCCCCTCTCTTCCCCAGGAGCCACCTGCGTTCTGGCCCCCAAGTTCTCTGCCTCCTGCTTCTGGGATGATTGCCGGCAGCATGGCGTGACCGTGATCCAGTATGTGGGAGAGCTCCTGCGCTATTTGTGTAACACTCCCCAGGTGAGGCGCTAAGATTAAGGCTCCCTGATGCACACCCAAGTATGAAATCCCAGGTAAAGGTCTCAGGTAAAGATGCAGGCACTGAACTCAAGCAAGTCCCTCAGATCATACGCGCCACGCAAGGACCCCAGAGAATGAGTTCCACGCAAGGTCTCCAGCGGTGATTTCTTTGGTATCAGCTGTGCTACCTTGAGCCTCAGTCTCCTCATTTGGAAAACAGGGATAATAACAGCCACTACCCCCATCATGAGAATTTCCATTAAAATTAAATTTCCATTAAATTAAAGTTCTAGGTAACTACTCCCAGGTAAGTCCGCAGATGAGGCCTCCAGTCGCCCTGGTAACTTCCCCCCGGCAAAGCTCTCAGGTCACCTCGCAGGTAACCCTCTGTTTAAAAGACTGCAGTAACTACTCTCACGGAAGAAGCCAGGTAGCCCCCTTAGGTAGAGGTCCCCCATCACTTTCTGGGTAACTCCCAAGATAAGGACCCAGGACAACACTGCTCCAGGTAAAGGTCCCAAGGCACACCCCAAGAGCACCTCCTCCTCACCTTTCCGGGGACGTTCCTGTAGCGACCCGAAGAGCGGACACACACAGTCCGCCTGGCGATGGGCAATGGACTCCGGGCTGATGTGTGGAGGACCTTCCAGCAGCGCTTCGGTCCTGTCCGGATCTGGGAACTGTACGGCTCCACAGAAGGCAACATGGGCTTAGTCAACTACGTGGGGCGCTGCGGGGCCCTGGGCAAGATGAGCTGCCTCCTTCGAGTGCGTGGGCGGGTGGCCGGTGTCAAGCTGCCCTGACAGGCTGAGCCCACGGGACCTCTAGCGACACCCACACGCTCCACCCAGATGCTGTCCCCCTTTGAGCTGGTGCAGTTCGACATGGAGGCGGAGGAGCCTGTGAGGGACAGCCATGGCTTCTGCGTCCCTGTGGGGCTACGTATGCGGTTTGAGGGGCCCTTCCTGGGTGGCGGGCTGGGGACCCTCAGTCCTCTCCTTGGCTGGGACAGTCTGGCCAGAACCTCGCCACGGGTGCTCACTAGACGCAGCCCTCACCGGGACCCTCGGCCGCTGGCCCGTCTTGCCGCCATCTGGGCCTTTGCCTCGGCTTCCCGGCTCCGCCCGCTCCCCGCCTGGCTCGCTCGCTCTGATCTGCTGGGTCTCTGGGTGTCCATCTGGTTTGTTCTCTTCAGCTTTCTGTGGAAGACAGCTCTCCAGGTGTTGGTCCCTTGTCCTGTACCTTCTGTCTGTCTTCTCCCAGGGCCTTGCAAGGTCGTCTCATCTCTTCTCACTGCCATTTGTCTCTGGCCGTCCTCCAGCCCTTGTTACCCTTTCCCTGTTTCTCATGGGCTCCTCCATACCGCCTTCTCTTCTGTCTCATTTTCTGTGTTCCTCGTCGCAGTCTCTCAGACTCTCTGTCTCTGAAATCTCTGTCTCTCTCATCTCTGCATACTTCTGTCTCTGTCTTTGGGTCTGTCCCTGGCAGGGAGCTGGGTGACGAAGTCCACCGTGGTTGAAAACCTCCAGCAGGGGGCTTGGCTGGTGGGCTGCAGGGGCTCTGGTTCCTGCTCCTACCCCAGGGGAGTCGGGGCTTCTGCTGACAAAGGTTGCAAGCCACCAACCCTTCGTGGGCTACCGCGGCCCCCGAGAGCAGTCGGAACGGAAGCTGGTGCGCAACGTGCGGCAGTCGGGCGACGTTTACTACAACACCGGGGACGTGCTGGCCATGGACCACGAAGGCTTCCTCTACTTCCGCGACCGCCTCGGGGACACCTTCCGGTCCGAAGCGGTTTTCCTCGGGGCGGGGTTGGGGGCGGGACCACGGAAACGCTCATATCCTAGAGGCGGGACTTTCCTATCGCAAGAGGGCGGAGCTTGAGGTCAGGACCTCCCACGCGAAAGCCAGGCTTCTCGATTTTGGAGGGGGCGGGCCTGACCGGGCCTCCAGCTCCCCGAGCGGGGCGGGGCCTCTCCTGGCTGGGGGCGGGGTCACAAGCGCTGGCTCCGACCCTGCAGATGGAAGGGAGAGAACGTGTCCACGCGCGAGGTGGAGGGCGTGCTGTCGCAGGTGGACTTCCTGCAGCAGGTTAACGTGTATGGCGTGTGTGTGCCAGGTGCGGAGGGTTCTCATTTTAACCTTCCAACAGCTTTGTGGGTGGAGGGTCGTTACTCCGATTTGACAGATGGGTGCTAGGGGACGACTTGCCGGACCCCACAGCCAGTGAGCGGAGCTGGGCGGGGCTGCAGAGTCAGCTATGGGCCCTCGACACGGGTTATCCGAGAGTGACCAGACTGCTTCCTAGGGTGTGAGGGTAAGGTGGGCATGGCTGCCGTGCAGCTATCCCCCGGCCATCCTTTCGACGGGCAGAAGTTGTACCGGCACGTTCGCGCTTGGCTCCCTGCCTACGCTACCCCTCATTTCATCCGCATCCAGGTGAGCCCAGGGTGGGAAGGTGGATGCGTGGAAGATCACAGCGGGGGGGATGGTGTCACAGTGAAGGGACTGTGATCACTGCCCTGCAGGACGCTGTGGAGGTCACCAGCACGTTCAAACTGGTGAAGACCCGACTGGTGCGTGAGGGCTTCAACGTAGGGGTCGTGATTGACCCTCTGTTTATACTGGACAACCGGGCCCAGTCCTTCCGGCCCCTGACGGCAGAAATGTACCAGGCTGTGTGTGAGGGAACCTGGAGGATCTGACCACCTGGCCAACCCACAGGGGCAAGGATCAAAGCCGGCCACCCCCACCCCAACACACACGGTGTCACTTTCATTCTGGGCCTGCGTGAATCCCATCCTGGCCATATCCTCAACCGCAGTGGGCTGGAAACGGCAGTGGGCCCTGTAGCTGTGGCAGAATAAACTCAATTGTGTTCACAAAAGTCTGGATGTCTGCATGGATGAAGGATCAATAGAGGAGTGCTGGGGCTAGGGCCCTGAAGACCTTACTTGAGGGTCTTCCCTGTCTCCCAGCCAGGAACCCCAGCCTTCCCTGTGGGATGACCCTGTCCGTGTAAGGCCAACGGTATAGGAGGAGCCGGCCAGCCTCAAAGCCGCTCTAATGTAGAGAGATGAAAATCCTGATTCCTTCTGTGGGGCCACTGAAGCGGTGGCTGGACCTGGGTCACGGTGGGCCAGTGGATGTGGGTAATTCCTCTGGAAAGAGCTATGGATACACGATCTGACAAAGCCTGGAGGGTGCTGGACTGTGGCTAGACGGCCAAGCAGGAAGTAACTGGCGGAGTAGTGTCCCTGGCAGTGTGAACAGCACATATAAAGGCCCTGGGGCAAGTTTAGGAGGTGGGGCGCAGCAGGAGCAGAGGCCTCTGGAAAACGGGAGTCTGCACAGTCTCAGGAGCTGGCCGTGCTACTTGAAGCATAGTGGAGATGTAGGTAGGGGTGTATGGGTGCTAAGCCTCTGGCTCAAAGGCCATCAGTGCTTCTTGGAGCTTAGTAGGAACTACAGGTGAGGCTGCAGACACACGAACAATTGTGCCGGGCCAGTGCTCCATGGGTTAACCTTGGGGGCACAGCTGGGGCGATGATGGTGACAAAAGGAACCCCACAACAGGAACGGGCCATTGGTGGGCAGTGCTGCAGGCTGTGACCTGCCCATCCCGTGTGCACAGTACACACACCCAATGGCAATGGCAATGGCAATGGCAATGGCTTAACCATACCTGAGAATGGCCCTGTGTGGCAGATGCACCTGAGTGCAGTTCATATTTCCTGGCTAAGGCATCTGGGAATGTCCAACTCAGATTCATTCCTTTCTTTTGAGGAACACCTGCGCCTTTGGCCTTGTCCCATGGAACACTGGTGGTGCAGAGGATCCTGGCCTTTTGCGTTCAGTTAAATGAAGGTTGCCTGGGGTAAATGTTAAATGAAAATGCTATATAAACTGCATGCTTTTTTTTTTTTTTTGAGACGCAGTCTTGCTCTGTTGCCAAGCTGGAGTGCAGTCTCAACTCACTGCAACTCCACCTCCTGAGTTCAAGTGATTCCCCGGCCTCAGCCTCCTGGTCGGACGACAGGTGCATGCCACCCCGCCTGCTCAATTTTTTGTATTTTGGTAGAGATAGGGTTTCACCATGTTGGCCAGCATGGTCTCCATCTTTTGACCTTGTGATCTGCCCACGTTGGCCTCCCGAAGTGCTGGGATTACAGGCATGAGCCACCGCAGGCTTTTTGCAGGCGGTTCTTCTGCTCAGCCCAGCCCCTGGACTCTCTCCTGTATCTAAGCCCCCAGTAAAACCCTATTACCTTGTTTGCTGGCTCTTGGTCTCTTCTGCCTGTTGAACCTGGTGCCATCCCCACTGGAGTCAATAGGGGTTTGGCACAATATTGTGCTCTCCTGTGCCTGGGCCTCCTCATCGTGATATGGGCAACTGTGAGGACAGAACCAGCCTTCGAAGGGAGCAGCGCAGGCAGCACCCCACGTGGGCTATGGGGTAGCTGGGCTTCGCAGAGTTCCTGGTAGCACTTCGGGCTCTTCCTGTCAGCCCTACAGCCTGGAGCTGAGATAGTACCCTTAGAGTCTGTGGTCATTTCAGTTTGGGTCCCACTATGACAATCTGTCACTGGTGGTGGCTGTGCACTGTAATTACCTTCTGTGAAGTGATAGTTGTTGTGACTTGCTATTTCTCTGCCCTGCATGGCCAATGGAGCCCCACGTGTTCCCTGAAGAGCCCTAGCCCTTTCAGACAACTGGACTTGGGTCTAGGCCATCTTGGTCCTCCCCTACACACAGTAGGTTGTCCAGTTCCTTCATATTCCTGTGTGCTCCAGGAGAGACCCTGGCCAGGAAGGGACTAGAGCTGTGTGAACCTAACAGAGACCCAGGCATTGCCCCTCTTGGGCAACGGCAGGCAGGGGCAAGGGGATACCAAGGCCTTGTTATCAGCTGTGTTCACAGAAGTCTGTGTGTCTGCCAATGAAAGAACAGTGGGGGATTGCAGGGGCCAGTGTCCCAAAGACCTTATTTTGGGGGGTCTTTCCTGTCTTCCCACCAGGGACCTCAGGCATCCCTGTGGGATGACACAATCTGGGCTTCCTCCTCCTGTAGCTAGGTTCTCAAGTTCAGTTGCATTCCTGTTTCCTTCAGGAGGGACCCTGGCCAAGAAGTGAGCCTGAAGTTGTATGAACATAGCAGCAGAGGTCAGGCTGGTCACCCTTGCTGCTCCTCCAGCTTGCCTTCCCAGATGCACAGTAGGTAGCCATGCTTCAGAAGGAAATTTCCTTTGTGTCTACTGAAGCCAGCAGTGATGAGTTCCAAGGCCAGTGAGACTGGTGAGTGATGTGGGCAGCCAAGGAGCAAGGGAGGCTGGAGAGCTGTGGCAACAGAGGTTTGGCCTTTCTGGGCTCAGCTGCCCTGTAGATTATTATTATTATTTTTTGAGACGGAGTCTTGCTCTGTTGCCCAGGCTAGATTGAAATGGTGCAATCTCAGCTCACTGCAACCTCCGCCTCCCAGGTTCAAGCGATTCTCCTGTCTCAGCCTCCCAAGTAGCTGGGATTACAGGCACGTGCCACCATAACTGGCTAATTTTTATATTTTTAGTAGAGGCGGGGTTTCACCATGTTGGTCAGGCTGGTCTTGAACTCCTGACCTCAGGTGATCTGCCCACCTCAGCCTTCCAGAGTGCTGGGATAACAGGCGTGAGCCATAGTGCCCGGCCCAGAAATCAGGATCCTTATTCAGAAACTCCGTATTATGAAAGTGGAATTTATGTTAAAATTCTAACACATACATGGAGTAGGAGAAACAGAAGCCAACCTTGCTTTCCTGGGTCTTCTGCTGCCCTCCACACTGAGGCCTCAAACCCAGCCTCTGCACAGAGGGGTAGGAAGGCACAGTTTTTGAACACCCACCTGAGGCAAGGAGGTCCCAGGAGAGGGAGTGTTGTCAGCCCGGGCCATGACTCAGGAAGGGAGGGAGCCTGATGCTTGGCAGTCACCTCATAGGCACTGGTCACCCATAGAAGGGAGCCCAGACTTGTCTCCAGGAGGAAGCGGCTCCCTTTCCTTGCACCCAGGTCTTTTGGGGGAAGGCGGGCCAGGGGAAGAGGACTGGCTTGGGGCCCCTTGTTCACTCCAGCATCCCCTGCTACCTCCAGAGTCCTCCGCTGGTGCCCCAGAGGCTGCATCCAGGCTCTGAGAACACCGAGGCCCTAAGGGACCGCAGTCTGGCTGCTCACGGAGCCTCCGGCCGGTGACTCTTAAGATGAATGACCAGCTGCGACTTCCAGTCGAAGGCGCGGCCGCAGTCACTGCAGAAGTGGCGCCGCTGGCCCACGTGGCTCTTGCGGTGGATGACCAGCTGCGACTTCCAGCTGAAGCTGCACCCGCACTCCTCGCATGGGTAACTCCGGGGGCCTGCGAGTGACTGTCGGGGGTGGTGTGGAAAGGCCAGTTCCCCTTGCGGCGGTTTCTCTGTGCCTTCGCCAGTGGCTAGCCCTGGGGACTGTGAACCTGGCTTGCTTGTGTGTGTCCGGTGGTGGATGACAAACACTGACTTCCAGTCAAAGCCGCGGCCACACTGCTCGCACATGTAGGGCTTCCTGGGGGTGGCGCCCGGCTCCAGTCGCGTCTCTGTGGGTGTGGGCGTAGCAGGTGCTGGTGGTGTCCTTGGTCGCGCAGTGCGGGCAGGAGCTGTGGCCCCAGACGGGCCATCCCAGGCCGCAGGACCCGGGCCCCGGGGCGGCTGGGCCTCTGGGCAGCCCGGCAGACCCTCATTCTCATCTCCTGGGGGCAGGGGCAGACCAGGTGAGTCCCGGCACTCTGCACTTGTGAAACCGCCCACCCATCCCTCAGGCTTGTGGCTGCAGCACAAGATCGCACCACGTGGCTCAGGTCCCACCCACCTGGGAGGGGTGGTTCAGGCTGCAGGGTGTGGGGCACTCACCTGAGCCCAGGTTTCTGCAGAGCAGCATCCCCAGCTCCGACTGGGCCTGTGCCTCTGGCTGGGGACGCGGTAACCCTGCCCGGGTGGGAGGCACAGTCAGGCGAGGGGTTTGCATGAAGGAGGGGTAGGGTGGGTTCCGATAGGTGACAGGCGTCCCGTTGGACGGTGAGAGAGCTGGGTGGGGCGCGTACCCCGAGGCCCTGCTCAGCTAGGCCTGCTGCAGGGTGGGCGCAGGCCCCAGGGAGGGGCGGGGTGGGGCTGGCTGGTCCTCACCCAGGGAGACCACCGTGCCGTACTTCTCCAGCATCGCGTCCCAGTACAGCTCCTTCTGTGACCGGTCCAGCCGCCCCCACTCCTCCTGCGGACGTGGCCCGTCACTGTAGGCAGCCTTGCACCCTCCCCTGCCCTGTCCGGTCCACATTATTACCTGGGGAGCCAGCAGGCTACCTATGCCTCATCTGCCCCTCCAGCTGAGAATGATCTTGAGCTGGGTGTTTCTAAGTGCTGGGGTCCTCCTTCAGATCACCTGACCAATGCTGTTGCCAGCACTCATCCGCTCCAACGACCCCACCCTGCTGAGAGGGTGGGCTTGGCTGCATCACAGGGACCTGAATGACTTTATCAAAGAGTGAACTCCCTGCCTGGGAGGCAGCCCTCCTTGCCATCTGAGTCCCATCATCTGGGGCTTTACTGGGTTGGGAAAAATAATCCTCAAGGACAAGCTGTAGCAAGTCCAGGAGCACGAAGGCCGCAGCTGTGAGGAGCCACAGCTAGACATGGATGGTGCTGGCTGGAGGTGAGGACCCCAGGGAAAGCGTAGCCTAGCCACTCTCCTCACTTTCTGACTGTGCCATGGGGTCGTGAAGGGAGCCTGGAAAGACGTCTCCACCATGAAGCACATCTCAACCAGCCATTCTGCTGCTGAAGCTCCCCAGTGGAGTGGCTTAGAAGCAGAGGAGACAGGAGAGGAAAAGGCCTCGCTACCCACACTTGGGAACCAAGCGATCCAGTAGCAGAGACCTCAAGCTGAGCTTCCAGGCCCAACAGGTCGCCTCTGAGGAAACCCCTAGGGGAGAGGGGACTTGAGGCATTTTACAGGAAGAGTGTCTCCATCTTTTTCGGGTGTTGGGGGAATCCTGCCACAGCTGGTCTTCTCCCCTCCCCATCTATACACAAAAGTTCAAATCCCCAGGTTCTGGCTCAGGACATCTGGGAGCAGCAAACCTCCCAACTGACTTCTCTGGAGGTGAGAAAGCCAGTCCCAGCCACTCTAAACTGGGTTTCCATGGCTTGAGGCCCAAACCTTTTTTTTTTTTTTTTTTTGACATGGAGTTTTGCTCTTGTCGCCCAGGCTGGAGTGCAGTGGTGTGGTCTTGGCTCAATTCGACCTTTACCTCCTGGGTTCAAGCGATTCTCCTGCCTCAGCCTCCCTAGTAGCTGGGATTACAGACGCATGCCACCACACCCGGCTAATTTTTGTATTGTTAGCAGAGACAGGGTTTTACCACGTTGGCCAGGCTGGTCTTGAACTCCTGACCTCAGGTGATCTGCCCACCTCGGCCTCCCAAAGTGCTGGGATTACAGGCATGAGCCACCTTGCCCTGACCCAAATCCTTTCAATAATAGATCACCAGTCTGTCCCTGTGCCCCAGGTCCTGTGGGGGGTACAGCTGCTACAGACTCCACTTCTGGGCAGCAAAGAGCCACTAGCCAAGGAGCCTGGAAAACCACAGGGCAGAGGGCAGCCATGGGGACACTCCCTTCCCACACCTGGGGCCTACACTTCCCACCTGGAGCTGCTCACCTGAATCCTGGGTGGGTGGAAGGAAGTAGAGGCTGGTTCTTGGTGTCCACGGTGCCCCTCAGGGGACTGAGCTGCAAGTCGAGGGTTGGAGGGTGCTGGAAAGTGGGGCAGATGGGAGGGTCGTGTCAGGGGCTGCCCAGAAGAGCCATGGCAAATGAAGAGCTCCTCTGCTGTGTGACATGGTAAGTAGTCAGCCCTTTGCTCCTGCTCCCAGGTCCCCATCCCAGACAGGGACATCCACATTCATTTCAAGAGTCCCAGCCCTGACACCCATCTCCTGGGACTCCCACCCGAGCCAAGAATGTCTGCACTTCCTCCAGGAGCTGCTCATCTCTGGTGGGACCCCAGCCTCACCCATTTCCTGTCCATCGACGTTGGGCTCCTCCTTCACACTGCAGCTGAGCTGGACAGACCCCTCTATTCTGGTGTCCTGGGGACCCTCCCCAGGGGACTCCACTGTCCCTGAGGGGTGGGGGCTCCCCAATGATTCCTCTGTCTTCTGGGCTGCAGGGAGCACCTCCTGCTTCAAGACATGGGCTGTGATCTGAGGAGAAGAGGTAAGTCACAAGGGCTCTAGCCTGGGTCTGTCCCTCCAAGAAGCTGATGCCGGCCACACTCACCCAGCCCAGCAGCTGCCCAGGGTCATGCTGCAGTCCTTCGACCAGAGCAGCAGCCTCCTCAGGACTGCCTGGCCGCTGGCCTCGCACCCAGGCCTGGATCTCAGGAGGCAGTGTGCCCAGGAACTGCTCCAGCACCAGCATCTCCAACATCTGCTCCTTGGAGTGTGCCTCCGGCTGCAGCCACTGGCGGCACAGCTCACGCAGCCGGGCCAGGGCCTCTCGGGGACCTGACACCTCCTGGTAGCAGAACCCTCGGAAGCGGAGGCGGGCAGTCTCAGGCTCCTCGAGGGTGGTCTCTGGGTCCATGAGGGGCAGGCATGGGGGACCCAGAGGGGATGGCATTCTTGTTCAAGGGGGTGTCTTGGAGTCGTCAAGATGGGCCTACAGAAAAGGAAAGGTCCAAGTGTCAGCCGAGAGAATCTGGCCAGGGGAAGGCAGACACCAGGCCCAGCCCAGGGGACCGAGACCAGGACCAAGTGTACTCTGAGGCCAGAGGAGGTAAGGCCAACAAAGCTTCATGGAAAGATAAAGGTTACAGGAGCTAAATAATGGTGGCAGATGAGAGCCGGGGGAAGCCTCTGGGACAAATCCTTGGAGGCAAGGTGTCCAGGGAGCTTCCAGGGAATTGCAAACAGTTGGGTCCAACAGGGGATTGCTGGGAGATGACGGTAAAGAGGTGGATGAGGACAGTCATCGCGGGGTTCCAGGGCCAGGCTGGGGAGCCGCGGCAGGGCTTGGCAGAGGTGCCAGGGGAGTGGGCAGCCGGGCAGCTGGGGCTATGATCCCGGGTGAGTGGGATCCCTGAGGCTGGAGGAGGCGGCAGGTAGAAAGTGGCGCCAGGCTGTGATGCGTGGGGCGAGTCTCCCGCCACAACCTCGGGGATGCTGAGTAGGACATCCTTAAGGCGGGCTCTGGGGAGCGATCACGGGAGGGCTCCGGGGCAAGGCCGGGGCTGATGTGGACCCCGTGCCCGCTGACCACGGCGCACTGTGGGTGACTCACACTGCCCGGGCCCATGCACGTAAAAACGAAAAGCAAACAAAAAAAAAAAACGGAGCCAAAGCTCCACGTCGCGTGGAGTCGAGGGACGGGCACAGCTTCCCGGCCCTGAAGGTCTGGAGTGAAACACGCCCACCTGGAGGGGCCTGAGAGACCAGGCCTGACACCCGGCCTATCCGAGGGATGCTCGAACTTCGGGATCCATCCCCTAAAAGGGAAGGGAACAGGGAGGCGCTCACGAGGACGCGCCCGGGCTCGGTCACCCGCAACGGTGCGGAGGGGAGGAAAGGCCTGTGCGAAGGCTGAGGTGACGCGCGGGGCCGCTCGGGAGGTGGGCGGCCCTCCGGGGCGCCGAGAGCAGGAGTCGAGCAGGCCCCAGAGGGCGGCCCCAAACCCTCCCACGGGGTGGAAAGGCCGCGCCCCACTCAGGCTGCCTGCGCTCACCTCAACCCCGGAGCCGTTGCTGGGAGGCCGCTTCCCGGAAGTGGCGCCGTACAACCGGGGGCGCCTCAGCTGGGTGTTACCCCGGCGACGCCGCGCTGACCAATCCCGCGCCTGCACCGCAGGCACCGCCCACGCCCTTTAAACTACGTTTCCCATGAGCGTCGGAGCGACCGTGGCCCACGAACTCGCATTCGCAGAGGCCTCTGACGCCTGAGGGACGCGCTGTTCCTCTAGGAGGCCCGCAGGGTTCCGGAGTTCTATGGGCTCCCTCCGCTCTGGGACCAGCTCTCCCTTCCCGTGTTATAAACCTGCGCGGCCGTAGTTGCCCGGTTCCTATTGGCAGGTGAGGGGAGACGCGGGAGGTTTTGCCCAATGAGAGGTGGCGCTTGCCTGGCCCCGCCCCCACGACATTCCGCTCGACCAGCCCCCAGATAACGGCCAGGGCATATCCGCCAGCCTCCAGCTGTTCTCATGACGTCAGGAGCGTCGCCTCGACTTCCGAGGAGGCCGGAAATGGTGGCCCAGGGGTCTCCTGGGTCGAGTAGGTCGCTGTGACTCGTTCCAAGTGGTCCCGGGAGAGGCGGGGTCGGGTGTGGAAGACCACCTGAACTTGGGCTTTCTCCCGCCTGGAGGGTGCGGGGGGCCTTCTCTGACCTCTGTTAAGCGCCCCGCGGTCACGCGGGGGCAACAGCGACCCTGAAGAGGTACCGACGGTTGTGACTGCAGTCTCTGACGTCTTCAGATGTCAGTCCTGCAAAGTCGGGGGCGGAGGTTTCCCTCCAGGCTGATGGGACGTGCTCAACCGTTTATTTACCTTTTATTTAATTTCCGGGGAACTAGACAGGGTGACACTAGTTTCTCCCAATAGGCAATGTTACAGTTTTCTAAATGTGTGGGATCAGTTTTGCTTTCACACTTAAAATGGCTGAGCCATGACTTATTACCAGTCTTCAATTACACTGTCTGTTTCGATTTCTTTGGATACTTGGGAATCTCTGCTGCCTGCTCTGGATGCAAAGCAATGGTCTTAATCACGGACTGGAAGCACTGAGCACGTGCGTGCTGCGACTTGTCAACTCTGAGCTTTCCAGAGGCCTCCTCAGCTTGTTTTCGGGGCTGGGGTGCTTAGGTTTTTTCTTTGGGACTGTGCAGATTCCCAGGAGAAAAAAACAGAAACTTTTACCCTCCACCAGGTGGGGAGAGCACTGGGGCGTTAAGGGCTGCTTCAGTAGCTGTTCCCCAGGCAGCTGTTATAGGTCTCCCGTATCTGGGCTGCTGGTTCTCTCAGCCTTCTGCTGTTCTGCCGTCAGCCCGGTGGGAACTCTGTCCACTTCCTCAAGTGGCCACGCAGTACATGGCCTTCCCTAACTTAGACAGCTCCCATCCACTAACAGCTTTTAGGAATGCCATTGCTGCTGACTCCTCTTTCACCATCCTCCTACTTGTGGATTTCTGTTTTAAATGCTCCCCTCTGTGGTTTCAGTGGATTTCTAACTCCAGTGAGATGTGTTCGGTCTGACCTTTTGACCCAGAAGCCCAGGGACCCTTTTACAGTCGCTGCTAATTCAGGATAAAGAGCAGAGGGGGGAGGCTGCATGGAGGTCAGCTAAGGGGCCAAGACCTGGGTGGAGGCGGGAGCCTAAGTTGGGGGCCACCGACCAGTCATGGGTTTAGGGAGGGTAAGATTGCAGGAGGGTGGACAAACTGAGAGACAGCAGGGACACAAGCAGACGTGGAAAGGAGCATGATGGAGGGAGGAGCTGGTGGGAAAACAAGGTAGGGCGCTGAGCCCAGCCTAAGGGGTCAGGTGGGCTCAGGGCAGAAACTCCACTCCAAGTGTCTGTCAAAGGCAAAGAAATGATTCCATGTGACTCTCTGGGTATCCACTTGTTTGACAGATGCTTTTGTTCCTGACTTTTATGGCCTCCCCAGAAAAGTCCTCTTTCAGACAGGGAAGGGTTGTCTGCATTTCACAGCTCTGCAGACTTAGTGGGGGACAGTGGTTCGGACTTACTGGAATCCTGGAGGTCCAAGTCTTGCAGGCTCCGGGAGAGCTGGGTCCTGCATGTCTCCACTCCCTGCAGGAACCTGTGAGGTTTCACAGGTGGAATATCAAGTGGGTGGGACCTGAGTTTCTGCTCTTTGTGTATACACAGGCGGAATATCAAGTGGGTGGGGCCTGAATTTCTGCTCTTTGTGTATAGGGTGGGATCGCTGCAAGACTTTGGAAGCCATGGGATGGAGCGACCACTGGTCTGGAGTCAACCTTGCAGGGTCGTCACACATGGCCACACCCTCTATCTCAGCAGCAGGGGAACACCAGCCCTGCTTTGGTTTCTCCATCTACCATCATCCCATCACCAGGATCCACCGGGACTCATCACCTAACAGAGTGGCCGCTCTAGGCAGCCCCACCCTATCCCACTTTATCCAGCTTCTGGCTCCCTCAACCCACCTCTGGCCCTGAAAAGGATACAGGCATCCCACTCCCTCACTGGACCGCAGACCGCCTGCATCTGTACTCTGTGGCCTCTCGAGGGTGCCCAGGATGAAGCCAAGTCCAGGAACTTCTGTGATGATGACACACGCTGATGGCATGTCAGGGTATGTTCAATATCATCTGCATTGTATGAGGGTGAAATGGGTGTTGGGGTCTACTGTTCAAACAAATGTTTAAAAAGAAAGCTTTATCAGAGAAGCTCTTTGAACGGTTATTAAAAACTGAACCATGCTCTGGAGCAGGGACAAGAGGCTGTGTCCAAACTGCTGTACAGGAAAGTGCAACACCTACTCCGAGTTGCAGATGCTAGTCTTTTTTTTTTTTTTTCCATTAAAGAGACCTTGAATTTCCTTGGAGGTGAGGCTCCAGGTAGGGACAGGGCCTGGTCTGCTGAAGGCCACAGGAAGCAAACAGCCCCCAGTCCACCCTTCTGTTCCTGCCATGCAGGGCCATTACACTGGGGTGGGGAGGTCCTCAGGAGGATGTCACACATGGCCTCAGGTCATGGCAAGTCTTCCTGTTCAGTTCTGTGTCCAGCCTCCAATTGAGGAGGGATGATGGGGGTAAGGTGAGACGGGGGTGTGGGGGGAAGTGGCCACCAAACCCAGCACAATGAGCAGCTCCATCTTGTCTGAAGTTAACATTGTCCCCTCAGATGTAAAGGCTCCTCATCACGTTGATTTTGGTAAACAGGTCAGGGACAGGCCTTGGCCAAGCTGAGACTTGGACCAAAACCTGAGCAAGTGCCACTGGAAAGCCATCATCCTAGCTCTGTCCTTCCAGTGCTGAGAGCTGCATGTTCCCCCATGGCCATCCCTCTCCTGAGTCGGCTCCGTGTGAAGCCAGGACAGGCCCTCACACCTCACCAGAGTACAGAGATCTGGACGCTGGGTCAGTCCACCTGGGCTTGGGTCCCAGCTCTGCTGTGTGCCATGGCAACTCACCTCCGCCTCTGTGTGCCTCAGTTTCCTCATCTTCCAAGGGCGGATACCAGCCACAGCAGCCATCTCTCAGGGTTTCAAGAGAAATTTCCCAGCACTTAGGACAGGAGCTGACAGTGAGCACATGTTGGCTCTCATTAGGACCCCACCTGTCAGTATCTGAAAACATGGTTTGGTAGACCCAAACCTTTCCTTTTTCCCAGAGGCGGTGGCTGACAGTCTGAGGCCACACCCTGATCTTATCACTTGTGGCCTCCTGTCTGCTAGGCTGGCCTCCAGGAGGCCTTGGATGAACAGAGGCAGTGGTAATGGGTGGGGGCGGGGGGAGGAGAATGCCCTCCAGCATCTATCCAGCAGCCAGTTGGTGTGCAGGTAAGTTTCTCTGGGTCCCACAACCCGTGTCTGCATGCCACACACCTTAGCATCCACTGTCATAACACATGAAGCAGTACCACGTTGCAGTGCTGCGACTGTCAGCCTCCCACTGGCTCTGAATAGTCCTGGCCCCTCTAGAGTTTCAGCCACTCATGTCCTCCCGCTGATGTTTCTGCAGTGCTACTTCTCTGGGGATGTGGATAACTGACAAATCCTGTCCCCACGTGCAAATGAAATCACAGCCAAAGGGAATCCCTTGTCCCTGACTAGCAAGTACAAGGCTTTTTCTCTGCTGTGGATCTGCAGAAGACATATGCCCTTCAGCTGTGGAAGGGATTCACAGAAGGCCAGGGCTGCAACCTGTGACCTCAGACTGCGGCTGGGCCCGAGGCGGGAGTGGGCTCGCTGTCCTTCACTGGCGCACCTTCTGATGATGCCCCAGAAACAGACCTGGCCTGGGGCTGCAGGCTGGCCCTGGATCGCCGGACGGTCTTCTCACCGGTATGTATCCTCTGGTGGTGGAAGAGGGCCGGGCGCTCACGGAAGGCGCGGCCACACTGCGTGCACACGAAGGGCTTCTCGCCCGTGTGAATGCGCCGGTGGCTCAGCAGCACGGCGCCCTTGGCGAAGGCCTTGCCACAGTCCCCGCAGCGAAAGGGCCGCTCGCCCGTGTGCAGGAGCTGGTGCTGGGTGAGGTTGGAGCTGTGGCTAAAGGCACGGCCACACTGTGTGCAGGCGAAGGGCTTCTCGCCCGTGTGCACACGCTGGTGCTTAAACAGCGAGGAGCCCTGGCTGAAGGCGGCACCGCAGAGCGCGCACACGAAGGGCTTCTCGCCCGTATGCGTGCGCTCGTGCTGGATCAGGTGCGAGTTGCGGCAGAATCGGCGGCCACACTGTGCACAGGCATACGGACGCCCGCCCGCGTGTATCTTGCGGTGCTGGCTGAGGTTGGAGCCGTGGCTGAAGGCCTTGCCGCACTCGGAGCAGCGGAAGGACTTCTCAGCCGTGTGGATGCGCTGGTGCCGCACCAGTGAGGAGCTGTGCCTGAAGGCCTTGCCGCACGCGGGGCACGCGTAGGGTGTCTCGCCGCTGTGGATGCGCTGGTGCTGCGTCAGGTGCGACGTCTGGCTGAAGGCCTTGCCGCACTGGGAGCACTCGTAGGGCCGCTCCCCGGTGTGGGTGCGCAGGTGCTTGAGGAGGTCGGAGCTCTTCACGAACACTTTGCTGCACGCCCTGCATTCGAAGGACTTGTCCCCAGCGTGCAGAGCCTCGCCCAGCT
>PVKP010013890.1:0-54346 GCA_004027715.1 Plecturocebus donacophilus
CTAAAAGTGATCACATAATAGGAAATAAATCACTTTAGTCTGCATAAGCATTTCACAGATTTAAATGAAATCCTGAGCAATAGAGCAAGATTCTCGTTCTCTCTCCCTCTTTCTCTTTCTTCCTTTTTTCTCTTTTATTCTACTTCTGTCTTAAAAAAAAAATAACTTCCCCTCTCTCTTTCTCCTTCTGAAAAAAAAATAATTGGAAGAAATGTTATTCTTTGGGAAAATGAATCTATTTTTATATACCTAATGTTAAACACCAACATAAGGAACAAGATGCTCTCTCATCAAATGTTATTTGTATGATAATTTTTTGATTCATTATAATTAGATCCAAAAAGGTAAAATTTACTATTAGTCCACAAATTAAAGGGTAAAATCTAAATTAGCC
The DNA here is from genome assembly GCA_004027715.1 of Plecturocebus donacophilus. Classification (NCBI taxonomy): domain Eukaryota; kingdom Metazoa; phylum Chordata; class Mammalia; order Primates; family Pitheciidae; genus Plecturocebus; species Plecturocebus donacophilus. The sequence continues at coordinate 395 of PVKP010013890.1, forward strand.
TAGACTCTCAGCTACTTCATTATAAAGATAGGTAGGGAAGGCCATAATTATTTAACTCGTGTTCAAATCTCAGCTGGGGAATGTTTTAAATGAACATTTAAATGATGCAAGTGATTTTAGAAGAGAAAGTCTTTGTAGACAAGCCTATAAACTCAATATTTACACACTTAAGTAGCATATAATCTTGCTAGTCATATCCCAGTAGGTATTTGGACAGAAAATCTAATTCTCTAAAGATAAATTTTCAATCATTCTTACCATAAATGAGTAAGATATGTCAGTTGTTTGACATGCCATGATCATAGGATGTACTTTCTAATACATCCTCTGACAGTTTATATGGACACTGAGCCATAATAAGAATCTTTCTATCTAGATAGATAGATATTTGAAAGTCTGTTTCTGGTTTCATGAGTAATGATTTTCATGGAAAAACAAACCCAAAATATGTGCTCAATATATTTATCTAGATATCTAGAAATATTAATATCTATCAAGATATCTAGAAATATTAATATCTATCAAGATATCTAGAAATATCTATCAAGATAGCTGGATAGATTAATATTTATCAAGATAGCTAAATAGATTAATATCTAGATATTTATTTAATAGCTATCTAGATATTAATATCTAGATATTTAGTTAGATATTAATAGCTATTTAGATAGCTATTAATATCTAGATATTTAGATATTAATATCTATCCAGCTATCTTGATAGATATTAATATTTCTAGATATCTTGATAGATATTAACATCTATCTAGCTATCTAGATCAATGTATTGAGCACACATTTTGGGTTTGTTTTTCCGTGAATATCATTACTCATGAAACCAGAAATAGACTTTCAAATTATATGGTGAGATTTTCACATTGTAGATGAGGAAACTGAGGCCCAGACAGGTGAAAGAAATATTGCAAATCTGACAGCTGATTAGCAATGGAATCATGATGACAGGAGTCCAGTGCTCTTCTTGCCACTACTTCATGCCACTGCTCTCTCTGTGAGATTGTGCACTGGCTTACAACATTACATTGTGATCTGACTACTCATTACATTGAACTATAATGCAAGGATCAAGAATACAAAAAAATAAGGGGGTAAATACAGAAGCAATTCAAGTTGTTGGCTTTTTTTAAGCATTAACAAATAAATACTTTTATGTGTTGTGGAAAGAAAAACAACAGCTAGATTATAAGTCTGCAGCAAGCCTGGCATGTTGGAAATGAAACAAAAAGCTTTCTTCATATAACTAAATTTGAGAGTGTGAATAAGCTAAATTTCCCCATCTGGAGACTCTCAGACTAGACAGACTTACAAATTAATATGAGTGTATAGGTCTGGGGCCTGAGGAAAATTAGGTCAGGTCTAAAAAGGAATCAGGTGCTGACCACAAGTCAGAATTTTAATATGGTTTCAAAACAAAGGGCAGAGATCTAATGCTATAATTTACTGAACACCATTAAGATGATGACAGTATGTGATGAGGAAGCCTTCAAGACAAAGTTATAAAGAAGAAACTAATATTGAAAGATGGAAAATGTTTCATCCACATACAATTCAGACTCTCATCTTCCTTTTAACCAATTCTTCTCTCTTTCTCTCCCCTCTTTCTTATTGGAACTTATTTTTATCTAGGATATTTTTGCTTTCACTCAGTAGTTTTATTGCCCCATTTCCTTTGTTTCCTAGAATTGAGGACCCACAGCAAGACATAAAAAAGTCCTTTGATAAACACGATAAGAAAATTATTCTGAGATAAAAATTATCAGAACATGTCAGTTGCTTTGTGTAGCTCAGAAACAAAATTGGGATGTGTAGAGGTATTTTTAAGAACCTGGACAGATTATTCCCTTCCACCTGCTTTCCTAAGGTCTCCAGATCTTCCTCCAGTGCTGCCTTTGAAGGATTTGTATATGTCCTTATGCTGAGATATTGGCATTAATGAGGGCCAACACAGGGATGTTTCAAATATGTCCAACCATTAAGTACTGGTACGAAGAGTTTGGGCATTTTTCTCTCTTGGGAGTTTCCTATGCAAAGATCTGAGCTTCTTTCAAAAGTTCAAGATTGATTTTTGGTGGAGAAGATAAGTGAAGGCTTTTCTTGCCAACTAAGACGCAGATTCTTTTGATTTAATGTTAGATTAAGGAAAAATATTCTACATTCTACATAAGGTACTGTGACAGTTCTCTAAAGGGTATGACTGTGAGAAGAATGCAGATATTTTGGGATAGAGGGTTATAGTTATGAGAATTTTCATTTTCTATAAATTTCCTTTGGTTGACATAAGTTTAAAAATGTGTTCATGTGCATAGTGTTTCAGATTCATTTATGCAGAATTATGTAACACTTGGAAAATCTCCCTTAAACCATGTATTATGGGGACACAAAACTATAAATTATGTTTGTAAATATCCAGTCCTTTCTACAATCACAAATTCTCAGAATGTGCTAAATGTAGAGTGTGTTATTATATTTGCTTTCTCTCTCACTCGCTCTGTTTAAAGAGAAGGGTGGTAGGATATCTTTCCTATTAATTATACAAGTGATAATTTTCTTATGATTTAAGATATTGTAGTGACAGACCATAGGCCAGTTGCCCAGTGATTTACTATTAATAGCCCTGCATCAGAATATTTCAAGATAAGATTGAACATTATTTATCTAAACACTTCTACAGCCAAACTATGGTCATTTTGACTATATATATATAAAATTTATCAGTTTAACCCGTTAATTTTTGAAAAGTAAGGTTGTTCCAGAAAACCTTATTGAAATAAAATACTTGTATCGTAAATTCAAAAATAGAAATTAGACAAATCGACAGTGAGAAGGAATATATTTATAGATTTATCTTTCACTTCCTCCAAGTTCTTGACAATCTTTTTTTTTAATTTAATGGAAAATATGACAAATGTAAGCCCTTACCAACTTCCCACTTCAGAAGGCTGTTGTCTTCCCTCTCCATTTTTCCAATGACATACCAGATGCATGCCATCCAGTGTGCAAGGAGTGCAAACATGGACATGAGCAGAGTCAGGACGATAGTGCTGTGCTGGGAATAGCGGTCTAACTTCTGTAGCAGACGCAAAAGACGCAAGAGCCGCACCGTCTTTAGGAGATGCACAAGAGACACCTGTGGTAGGAGAGAGCAGCACAACTTGGTCTATGTGTTAAAATCATGCCACAACAACGTTTAGAAGCCATTCTAAAAATTTTGGAAACAAAGTATAATTATTTTAATATTATTATTTTTATAAATTGTCTTCATTCTTGACATATCAGAAGATGATAGGATTAAAGATGGTGGAATAAAGGATAGAATAGGGAGGATAATTTAATTTATTTGCATAAACACCTTTATTAATTAGGAGTTACCTTTTTTACTCTCTGTATGATTTAATACAATAGTATACATTCTGATACACAACTGAGACACATTATGGTATCAGAATACCATGATATCTCGAATCCCCTACACATATTTTCTTTCAACCTTATATTCCCTTCCCTGTGTAAGGAAGTTGCTTTTTAACAATAATTCAGAAAAATTGAAGTAAATGCCTAGAAAGTAATAATAAAAGTAACAGTTTATTTTTTTGAAATAGGTAGACCCATAAAACTTGAGTAAGTTCTGCTCACAAGTACCAGTAGCATCTTCTCGCTCATGTGCTATATTTCTAACATTATCAACGGACAGAAAATACATTTGCCTGAAGAGTGCATGCTCTCTTGCTCTTTCCACTCTCTTGAACATGCTTAGGGAATGAAAATGAAATGCACAAGAATTTCTGAAGAGTCTCTGAGTGCCTTTGCATCCACTGTAACAGTAGACTTGTAGCTGATGGGTTATTTTATTGACTTCAGGGTCCAATTGAAAAATGTGCATCATTGGTGTGGACCAGAATAGTCAATATCACCATTAATAAGTGATACCCATAGCACACATTCTTTTCATACCCTCAAAGAACATTCTAAAATAGAAAAAACAAATAAAACATTAAATCATATGGAAATAGAGTTTGACAAACTTCTTGACGTCACCTAATTTCTTTGGGAAAATAGAGATGAAGAAGGTGCTTTGTATAGCCTTAACTAACTACACTCTTTCCTTTACAAAACTTAATCAGGCACAAGGTCAGCATTGGGAGTTTTCTTTTGTATTTATCTAGAGTCAGTTGACTTCTAATTCCTTCCTCTGCTAGCCATATTCTCTTATCTCTAAGAAAAACATGGCTAGAACAGTACCTGACACATAGAAAATGCTCAATAAATATTTGTTAAATGAGTGAATGGATAAATTATCAAGTTAAGATGCAAACACTTCAAGCTTAGCATAGAAATTGATATTCAATAAAACTGTTTTCACTTGTAATCCTGTGAATTATTCTATACTCAAATACAGTACACTTTTAAGGGTACTTGAAGAACTTAACAGCTAGCTGTGCTCTTTTATTTCTTTGTGTCATTCTCTCGTGTCAAATTTTACTTTCTTCTCCTTTGGAGCCAAATTCTCATCTATCATTTCTCAAGCTGGTGGTTAGCTAGATGGTCAGATGCCAAGGTTTGCACTATTCTGTTATTTAAAGATACTACTGGGGATGGAGTTTATTTTACAGGTAGGTGAATTTGATGTATAGGTGACAATTTTGTAAGTGAAATGAAACCTGGAATGAAAGTTCCAAATGGGGGACTGCGTCTGCATAGATACTGTTGATGCGGTCTCCCCATTTTCTCTGACCAGAAAGGGGATGTTTGAGTAAAGAATGTGAAGTTGCTTGTACATGAGAACAACAGTAATTTGCAAAGATTAGGTGAACCTCGGTGTCCAGCTGACCCAGGTAGTTCTATGTCCATTCTGAAGTCAATTAAAACTGGCATTAAAAAATTATGCTTGCTCCCATTAGAGTCAATAGATTCTTGCTAAGGTTTGAATGTTGGCTCTTGAAGAATGACAGGAGAAAGAAGCATATTTAACTTATATAGAAATATGTATCTGAAAAAAGGAGAGGATTCTTTTCACTCTTCGGATGCTTTTCTGAATTTGTCACTGATGAGAATTATGAGCTACTCATAGACAGGTACATTATTCAAAACCCCCTATCAAAGGTGAGTTTCTCCTTTTACCAAATGGATGTGACCATTTCAGAAAGGAGAAAGAGAGAGAGAGGATGCTAATTAACATGTTGTGAGGCTTTCCTAGATTTTAGTCATTTAGCAAAGCATTGTACAGATATGTTGCATTTTGAGTCGGTCAAAAACTCTGTAGGAATTATATTATGCCCATTTTAAGGATATTTTGATGTAAACTTCCCCAAGTAAGTCACTCAGATGGTAAGTGATAGAACTTGGATTCATACTTCTGCCTTTTTTACTCTATCACTCTTCCTATGTCTTATTCATAATTTTATCTCTTATATGTGCCTTTTATAGTGATATACATACTAGGTTTCAAAAAGCATGTGATCTGTACTTAAAAGAACTGCCATTAGCAATTGTCAGCAGGGTCAAAGTCAAAGTTTATGCAGTTTTGAATGTCATCTATGGAGATGCATTAACTGGACACATTGCAGATTTCAGAGACAAACACCTTTGTTATTTATTTGTTTCTTTTTCTCAGTCTTTGTTGTGAAACAGCATAACTCATAAGTTATTCCTCATAACTTATGTTTTCTTAAGAAGAAAACATAATACCTTGAACAAGCTTTTCTCTTCAAATATTATAGAATATTTTGTCCTAACTAATTTAAGAGGTATAACAAATTTAGGTGCCAGCTTTTTAAATGTTCATATGCTCACTCCTGTGAAAAGCAGAACAAGTATTACTGATTTATTCCTTTCCTTTTTTCATTTTTTTGACATAGATGTTGCCCTACACCTTTTATTATTTATAAAGCATTTGTGTTAGATTACATAAGATTGATGAAAAGAGAACAGGAGTATAACAAAGTATATACATATTTAAAATTAGTTAAACATGAGAATTAGACTTTAAGACATTTCTTCATCTATGTTAATTTTGGGCAATGAGAATGCTGATGATATAAAAATGTATGTTATATATCAATAACATATATATAGATACTTAAAATATCTTATTTGCTCAATAAATAAAAATGAAACATAAAAAATGTATTAGTATTTAATAGCAAAGCAGGAATTAATTAAAAATAGAATTTTATTAAATAATTAATGAACAATTTAAAACAGTTTGCCAAGAGAATTTGGAAAATTTTTTAACCTTTTGTGAATTATATATTTATTTTGCAGTCTTGCAAAAACATGGTTTTAAGCCATTATGGTTTCATTATGGTACACTTATCTAGTCAAATTCAATCTTAAAAAGCACTTTAGAAAGCCCAGATAACAATTCAATGTAGCAGTGACTGATATATACTAGATTTTTCCTGGGAGCTTTCTTTTCAATTGAGTCATAAACATTTTAAAGATGTCGGCACTATCAACCTCCCAACTTAAAAAGAAAAAGAATAAAAAGAAACTATTGTAAAGGCAATTAATGAATGCACAAGTCTGCACTAATAAGTCAGGATCACAATTCTGTATTCATTCTGAAGTTAATAATAACTGTATTTGAAAGTGATTATTGTGTTTAATATTGATAACTATGCCTTTAAATTTTTAGAAGAGGATATGATTTCTATGAAGTACTGTCAACTGACTAGAAAATCTGCTTAATTTGAACTAATGTTTAATAAATTTTTATGTGCCATAATTAGTTACTCTAGCAGAAAATTGCATTACTGCTTCACAAATGGCCTCTCTAAAAGTTTCTTTATAAGGGAGCATTTAATGCTTTTAAGAATACCAATCATTAAACAATAAAAATGGCTACTACTACAAGTGATATGCTTTCTGTTCTGTGAGGCTACATGAGGGTGAGGGATTTAGAGCAAGGAAAAGAAGGTACAAGGATCCATGCAAATTCAAGAGAACTCTAAAGTTTTACATTAGTCATATCATTTAGGTTTTTGCTTTATCCAACAGTTTTACAAGGACCTCTAGGAAGTGGTTGAATTCCCTTATCTAAATTCAACAGTCCTCTCTATCTGGATCAGTCTTCAGTTGGTTTTGCCAATGAGTAGCAACATGCTAAAGAAGTAGAGAGTTAAGGGTCATAAAAGCAGGAAAAAAAAACCACTTCAAACTTTCCAGCAAATTCTTGAGACAAGTATCTGCCTAGGTAATATAAAGTGATGCTTAAATTCCTACAGATGATTTCCTTATCAAAGAATTTGTTTAGTGGGTCAGTATTTATGATAAATTCAGCATATCTGTATTTCCTGGTTCTAGGTATTTTAAAAAGTGGGAACAGGTAACATGAATTTCAAAAGGAAATAATTTCATCAGCTGAAGAATCTGGCCTGGATATCATTGGGCATCCGGGCATCTTTATTGAAGGCACAAAACCCTGGAAGCATAAATTGCCACAAACATTTAAAACCTAAACATGGGAAAAGTAAATAAACCTTAAAGGCCATGTGGCAGGGAGCTCTTTACTCACCACTGTGACGTTGAAAGCATACAGGAGATCAAAAGGCAGGGCAGCGATTAAATCAATGATGAACCAGGTTGTGACATAGTGGATGCAAATTGATCTTGCTTCAAAGATAACTTGGCCAGACTTGCTGACATAAGTTGTTCGGAAATTTAAAATAATATCTGCTTGGGAAAAAAAAAGATTGAGAAATAAAAGGAAGAGACAGAGAAGAAGAAAGAAGGTAGGAAAGACAAAGAAAGGAAGGAAGAAAGACAGGCAGGCAAGCAAGCAGGAAGGAAAGGAGGAAGAAAATTATAGGAAATTAAATAAAATTAGGAAAATGGTAACCACTTAGCCTAGTTCATATTGATAATATCCAAAATATTCTCCTCTACAGATCCAGTTCACTCAATAGATACTGAAGAAGGGTGAAAGATGTAATATTTTCCGAGCACATAATATGTTCCAGACATGGAAACATGTTAAGATTATTAAAATAAATAATCGCAGCAATAGAAACAATAGTCATCACTTACTAAGTGTTCACTGTGTACTCGGTATTGTTATAAGAGTTTGGCATAGGGTTTTTCACTTAAACCTCAGTACATCTCCTGAAGTAGACAGTGTTACTCTGATTACAGAGACAGAAATTAAATCCCAGGAAGAAAAAGTAACTCATCCAAGATTATGTTGCCAAGAGTGGCAGAGTCAAGTTTTAATATAGATACAGGCCGGGCATGGTGGCTCATGCCTGTAATGCAGCACTTTGGGAGGATGAGGCAAGAGAATTGCCTGAGCTAAGGAGTTCAAGACCAGCCCGGGCAACAAAGCGAGACCTCATTTCTAGTAAAAATAAAAATAAAAAAGATTAACTTAGCGTACTGGCATACATCTGTAGTCCCAGCTACTCCAGAAACTGAGGTGAGAGAATCACTTTAGCCCAGGAGGTTGTGGCTTCAGTGAGCCATGCTTGCACCACAGCATTCCAGCCTGGGCAACAGAATGAGACTCTGTTTCAAAAAAAAAAAAGCCCATTAAATATAATCTGAAGTCTGTATTCCTTATTTTATATAATATTACTTATTTCTATGTATAAAAGTTTTACTAATCTCTATGTTGATATGGGATTCAACCCTGCCCTGAAGACACTCCTATTAACAAAGTACTGGTAGTTTCTTGTGTGGATTTATAGGTTAAATTCCATTTTAATGAAAATGCAATTATTTTCAATATTTCCCTGCATCATTTAGTTATATATTATTGAGCGTTTTACAATATATGAAGTCCTCTTGAGTGCTGATCAAATGACAATGCCACAGCTAAGTTAGTCTTCTTTTGTTCACTCCTGCTATTTATGAATAAACATCTCTGAGACTGTCCTTTTAGTTCCTGCATTACCTATCATTAAGACATTGGAAAATATTACCTTTTCCTTAATTTGTTTTAAGATTGAATACAACCAGGACACAGGGAATTTCAGGGTTGGTGCACACATGTAATAATGATACTTTCTGAGTATATTATGATCTGGTGACTCTAACAGCAAGAAATTTATCCATGGAACTCTGTTTCTGGGGAGAGTCATAGTTCACTTACTCAAGGATTAAAGGAGGGAAGGCAGGAAGTAAATACCTGAGTCAATGAGAGTAGGAATTCAAGGAGTTATGAAGCCAACGCTAGGCTCTGAGTTCTATCATTATCAAATGAATTGGGATACTCTTTGCAACTAATTTCAAACACCAAAAATAAGTAGAACAGTGTTGTATGAGGTTAAAAATTTGCTGATATTCTGGGCACTGTGGTGCATGCCTGTAGTCCCAGCTATTACGGAAGCTGAGATGGGAGGACTGCTTGAGCCCTGGAGTTCGAGATGGTAGTGTACAAGTATCATGACTGAGAAGAGCCATGATGCTCCCACCTGGGCAACAGAGACCCTGTCGCTAAATTTAGAAAAAAGATGAAAAAGAATTTTTTGATATCATGATCATCATGATCATGATGACAACAATGATAAAATTCCTCATGATAATGTTCACTTTGTATTTGTATATTATTTTACTTTTTCACTTCATGTTCACATTGTGGAAGGCAGAATTCTAAAATAACACCAGTGACCAGCGACCCTTGCCCTCATATGATCTCTTCTTGTGAGTCTGGCACTTATGAACATGTTGACATGTTAATCCATAATTAGTTACATGATATGGCTAAAGGAAGATAATACTGGGTGGCCTGACCTAATAAGACAAGAGAAGTCTTTTCAGCTGGTGGCAAGGGATTGGAGGTCAGTGAGACATGCTCCTGCTGGCCTGGAGGAAAGCACCTGCCATCTTACGGAGAGGGTCATATGGCAGGGAACAGCAGGCAGCCTCCAGTTGCTGAGAGCAACCTCTGGCTAACATCTATCAAGAAAATGGGAACCTTGGTCCTACAACCACAAGAAAATGACTTCTTCCAACAGCCCTGTGAACTTGAAAGAAGATCCTGAGAATCAAAAAAACACAATTCAGCTGACACTTTGATGTCAGCCTTTTGAATTGCTGATCAGAGATCCAACTAAGCCATCCCTGGACTTCTGATGTATAGCAACTGTGAGACAGTAAATGGATGTTGTTTTAAGCTCATAAGTTTGCTATGCATTCAATAAAAAAAACTAATACAATACTTATTATGTCATTTGATTCTCAGTGTAGCTTTGTGAGGTGAAATACACAGGAGTTATGGCAAGGCAGATTAGTATTATTATAAATAATACATGAGTTCTTAGTATGAGCCCAGTACAGTTCTAAGCCTTTGATCATCATGATCTCATTGATGTCTTACAACAACGCTAAGAGGTGGTCATTTTTATTATCTCCTTTTACAGATGAGGAAATTGAGGCATAAAAGAGTTCAAGTGACTTTCCCTGGGTGATACATTTGATAAAACGGAAGCACAGGATTACATCTTTCAGCAAGTTAGTGAAGGAGTAAGACCCAAATCCAAGTCTCCTGAACTCCAGTTTAAGACTTTGGGTTTTGATACTTTCACAGAGACTGGTCTCATCACAGATCTGGAGGCAAGTTCTGGGTGACCCAAAAAGAAAACAATAGTTGCTTTAGTCTATTGTGAATGACCTAACTTTTAAATACTGCATAATTAAGAGTGATATTTTTGTCAAAAAATAAAAATAGGTAATTTGTTGTTAATATTGAGAATATGAAAGAATGAAGCTAATTAGTAAAGCACTCACAATAGGATTAAAAACAGGTGAATTCTACTGCACAGTTAAAACACCATCATGGCAAAACACCACTGGACCATGGAAGCATGGCCACCAAGAGGGAGTCAAGTCAGTGGAATGCCAACAGACTGTAATGAGAGCATGTGAATGTTCACTCTTCCTCTTTATCCTTCTAGGCTTATGTACTTCTGCATTAGCAATGCAACTTAGTACCTCAGGCCACCCACTTTGAAATAAAGCAAAGATTTCAATTTCATGTTTTCTGAAAGGAAGCACAGGTGAAGCATTTAAATTCTCATCTTATGAGTAAGAAAATCCAGAGTTGTTTACTAAGCTCATTAGTGTTGTTTGGTTTCTGCAATATAGGCTGAGGTAAGCCCATAAGTTTGTTATAAAATTAAAGGGATAAATTCCTTGAATACATCGCCATGAGGTCAACCATAATTTTCACAGAAAACCCATTGCCATCATCTATATACATACCAGGGGCACTCCCATAAATGGAAGAATGAATGAAGTGAATGACCTATGGTTGACTGATACAGCAACATTTTTAAAGCTACATGGTTAGTTATGTGGTTGACTAAAGAATAAAATAGTGGTTCAAACTTCTGAGAACAGGTATTTTCTTGGATAACTCATTACAGAATATTAGTTTAGAGAGCTTTTTAAAAAATATTTGTTATTCAACTGAGTTGATGGAATGAAAAGAAATATGCTAAATTTAGATTTCAAAAGAAGTAATTATAAGACTTACACACAGATAGATAATAGTAAAAGAATAAAAAATTTTAAAACATCTCTACAAATCTATTTTTAAAATACTTGAACATTTTTTGGTTTCTTTTCAGGGGAAAAACCTAGATATATATTATTTTCTAAGATACCATTTTTTGGTAGCTGATTGCAAAGCAAAAAAACTACTTTTGTCGTACTCTAAGAACAGACATAGTCCTGGTATATTTACAAAACACTTTCATTAATTTGAATGTTTTCCATGCCATCCTCTCTGGTGGACTACTATGTCTTGCATTTTAACAATGACTCAGGAGATTTAAGTAAATTGTTTGAAGTCATGCAGATAGCAAGCAAGAGGGAGAGAGGATATCTTTTGACATTCAATCCCATTTTCTTTCCATTATCTAAATGATTACTGCACTTCTAAATATATTTTAGAGGAAATAACAATAGGTCAGTGCAAGGAAGTGCATTTCTGATTGTAGTCCTTAGATCAAATTCAGCATCGGCACTATCCAGGCAAAATAATATCAAATTAGAGTCACAGAATTAAACGTGGTGAGATGAACTGTCTTTGATTCTGGAAGTACAAGGACTGAGCTTTTGTTCAGGGATAACAGAATTCACTCTTCTATCCAGTAATGAGGATGTGGTGCTGTTGTACACAAACCAGGATAACTCAATGTTTACAAATACTACCTTCCATTTAAGAGAACTGTAGAGATGGCAAGTACAAGTTCTTCTTTGAAAGTGAAGGAAGCACAGACTAAAAAGACTGTGATGTGGAAGAAAGAGTTTTCTAGATCTGGTGTCCCTCATGACAGAATCATAGAAACAGAGTGGAGCTTCACAAACACTGAATGCAGCCGCTCCTCCCCCTATCGCTCTCTCACTCCCTTAAAGATGTTTGTATTTTTGGCTAATCAAATCAGCAACTTATTTAAATATTACAATAAGAATGTGATCTCCAGACAATCCATAACCCATCTGAAAGCAGCAGTGTAACTTTTAGTTTTGAGAGTCCAGAAGCATAAGGATAATGTTTTTCAGCTGTATGTTGAAAAATATATAGAAGTATATTCATTAATATCTACAGTTTTGTATGTAATTGGTCTTGTTGATTTCATTTATGATCAATTTGCACAATTGTCCATAAGTGCAAAACACACACATACACAGTTTAAATTTTTTAAAAATTAAAAATCTGTAACAAATTAATTCAAAAGGATTTTTCACCTAGAAACCTTAATGTCTCCATGTGCTTATATATGCATAAACAATCCTTTATGGCATATGGTATTGGTATCACACATAATGAGTAAACAAGCAAGGTAATAGAGAATTATCATACATACTCTATGTGGTTTATAGAATTTCCGAAACATTCATCATAATATACCCCTGCAAAAGAAGCAGAATGTAATTGAATTATCTAATGCATCAGATGACAGTTAATTATTTTGCACTAGTTGGCCACGTCCATCATTAGGTAGTTATTTTTTTCGTGTTTTAGAAAAATTTTCTTTTTTCTATTGATAATGATAATGATAATAAATGTACATCTTTTTGGGGCACATGTAGTTTGCCTTATTGTACTTCAGATTTACGTAGAATGATTTGAAAAAGACAAATAAGAGAAAAATGTGTAGTCTGTTTCCATATTGTTAAGGCTGCCAAAAGTGAGTATTTCACTTATCTCGCTTATGTCTATTTATATGGACTAAAAAGCAGAAAGGTTAAACTCATTTTTTTCTAGTTTGATTTCCTCAAGAACTATGTAACTAGAAAGCACAAAAAGGTTAAATTTAACATGGCATAAATTAGTAGGTTTCTTTTCTTTATTAGCATGCATGACAGATGGGAAATAATTTTAAAATCATATTGGCTTGTTAAAAAGTAAATTAAAATACAATAGTGTACATGAAAGCATATGCACCACATACAAATAATTAATGTCTTAATTTAGCCATTTCTTTAAAAATTAATCAATGTAGTACAGTCTGGGCAGAGAGATATTTAATCAAACCAGCTGCCGACTAATATTCTAAAGGTACTCTGTTTTTTCATTGCTTATGAGGCACTCTTTCAAACACAGTATGATATCATAGCAAATTTGAGCTAGAAGGTGTGGAATGAATGGAGAGCTGATTAATTAAGAGAGGCCTGAGGGACTAACAATCCTAAGAATAATTGCAATTGATTGCCAATATTAGTGGATGAGAATTTCATATCACTTGACCCTTGCTCATCTTGTCAGATTTGTCCCTCTTGCTTACCTGAGGTGAAAGATTTATGAAATAGCATAGGTCCAGTGAGAAGCAGCATTTAAGAACAACTATATTTAGGAGAAAAAATGAAGCTGACAAAAGGCAATCAGGTAGACTGTGGTGTAGCTGATGCTGGTATTGGCTTTTACTTTGTATTTGTAGGGTTAGTTATTTATAGTTGCATTAGTTGGCCATATCCATCATTAGGTAGTTATTTTTTTCATGTTTTAGAAAAAGTTTTTTCTATTGATACATAATAAATGTACATCTTTTGGGGGTACATATAGTTTAATACATTCATATAATTTATAAAGATCAAATCAATATAAGTGGAGTATCATCACCTTTTTACTTTCCTTAAGTCAGAGGAAATGCCTTCATTCTTGTAACTTCCTTTCCTTTATTCTACTTTTGTTCTCAGTAGCAGCACAGAATACATTGCCCTCTCCGAGCCAAACGTTTTTTCTATAAATATCTGAGATCAGCCATCAAGTTCATCTTTGTTTCCAGGTTGAATATCTTCATTTCTTTCAACCATGTCTTATTGATATGGTTTCCTCTTCATAGCCCTGATGATACTCTCTAGTTTGGTGGTTTTCACAAAAGCCTCGTGGAAGAAAGGAAGAATTTGGGTTCCACCTCCATCCACCCACCCTTTCCAACTTTTAGGCTAACTTTTTATTCATTGTATATATTAAGCCTTCTCATCAACTTTCATTTTGAAAATGAATTTTTGAGTCTTTAATGCAATAAAGAAAAGAAAAAGAAAATCACTCTTGTAAGGTACTTAGAATTAAATTTACCATCCCAGAAGTGGTCATGCCAGTGTGGGAGACAGAAGCAAATATGCACAATTCCCACCAGCATTGTTTTCAGAGTTCTTGTTACTCCATAGCCTTTCTAACACTTGATGTTATAAAATTTAACGTTTTTTCTTGTTGGGTGGGATAATAGTTCTTCTACTAATGTGTTTAGAATTAGTTTCAATACTTCAAATAATGCAGCCTTATTAAATTGTCAGGGTTTAAGTGTTTTATTACTATTTATTGAAGTGAACTTTTGCCAACTTCAACCCCAAATGTCATTGTTTTTCATACATATTTCTCCTAATAGACTGCTTGGGTTCTTATTAGAAGAGCTAGAGCATAGGTATGCCTTTCAGCTTTTTAACATACTTAAGCATCATAAAATACTGCTATTGAGGACTTGTGTTCTTTGCTTTGTGCAGAGCCCCTGACACTCAAAAGATGAACAAGGCATCCAAAAGAAATAGGCTTTTTTTTCTGCTAACCATAAGATTTTATAATTTTATTAATCTGCAATCATTCCAGCTGTAGCTGCATAAGTACAGCTATCTGTGATCTTGCTTGTGGGTCAGAGGAGACAGTGTACACTACCAGTGGATCTTTAATATTCCCCACTTATTGTCTATAACTAATTAATTGTGTCATATCAGTCTTGTGCATTGCTTTTATTTTGTTATGTAAGTTTACCATATCAACAGACTTTCGTGTAACATGCCCATTGATATATGTACAGACCATCTATTTTGACTCCCTCTAAATTATTCACTTTTCAGCAATATGTAACTCCAAGTTAGATATTGAACTTTGGAAACATTTAATCATTTTTAATAAAAATAATTTAATGATTAAACATCAGCATACTGAAAAAACCTTATTTAATTAGTCTTAATTATAGAAAGTTTTGACACATTTATTGTGTTTATAGATGTAGTTATTAGATGGTAAAATTTCCAAGTTTAAGTAAAAATAGAAAATACAAGAACTATCTAATCTATAATATTCAATCAAGGAATTAAAAAATTAACGATGAGGGTTATTAGTTTCATTTGAAGTAAATATTAGTTATTCAAGTTACAAAGCCTAGAATTAATGAACACTTGCCTGGGCATGATGGCTCACGCCTGTAATCCCAGTTACTTGAGAGGCCGAGGTGGGTGGATCACGTGAGATAAGGAGTTCGAGAACAGCCTGATTAACATGGTGAAAGCCCGTCTCTATTAAAAATACGTAAGTCAGCTGGGTGTGGTGGCGGGCGCCTGTAGTCCCCGCTACTCGGGAGGTTGAGGGAGGAGAATCACTTGAGCCCAGGAGGTCAAGGCTGCAGTGAGCCCCTGGGATTGTGCCACTGTACTCCAGCCTGGGAGACAGAGTGAGACTCTCGTCTCAAAAAAAAAAAAAATAATAATCAACACTGAGATAAATAATAAAAAATGTGTTAATACATTTGATGCTTGTCCCAAAATGAAATCACACATGTATGCTCATTAGAGAAAAAAAAAATAGGTTAAATAATATCTCTTATAGTTACCCAGCTCTTTGCCTTCTAATTTGAACTATTATGTTCATTTTTGCATTTGAGGAAAATAATATTCTTAGTATTTGTTGTAGGCTTTTTGTGTTGTTTACCAAATATGACTCCTTATCTCCTGGAAAGGTTATATTTCCTTACCATCTGAAGAGATTAAGTGCATCCCTGTGACTTGCTTTGGCCAAAACTGTGAGAGCAGGGGTAACCTGAAACGCTTTTATGCAAAAGTTTTGAGAACCATGGCATAATTTCTCACATTTTCTCCTCCCTGCCTTGATAATTGTGGAAGCATACAGCAAGATGTGTATATTCTGTCAGCCTGGGTGCCTGAGAGGTTACAATGGGCAGAGCCCATTACACATAGCATGAGTGAGACATAACACTTTGCATCATATCCCACTGAGACATTGGGATTGCTTGTTACTGTAGCACCCATTCTGACTGATAGGTGTTTCTGTAAAGCCATAGGGCAGAGTGGCTAACAGTGTAAAATTTGGAGTCCAACTCCCTGGGTTATGGATCACTAGGTAGATGTCGTCATTGTTATTACTATTACTACTGGTATTACTACTACTTTACAGGCTTCCAAAGTGAGGAACAGTGTCAATGAATGACTTAATCTAAAATTTAACATATTAATAGTATTATTTTTATTGTTACTTAACAGACCTATTATAGTGCTGTTATAGTGACAATAAAATAATAATAATGAAAGTAATATAGCTAACATGCATTAACTTTTTACTTTGTGACAGGGATTGTTTAAGTACTTTCTATGTATTAACTATTTTGGTCATCATGTAGTCCCTTTAAAGTAGGTAATCTGTCTATTTAATGATACATGAAACACTCAGACAATTAACTTGCTGAAGGTTACCCAACTAGGTAGTGGACGAGCTAAAATATATACTTTCAGTCTGTCTATATACTGCCACCAAAACATGATTTATTATAATTCTTACCCTCCTTCCAGCTCAGGAAAGAGGTTCTTTTAGTAATATCTAGGAATTGTTTTTTGAAACTTAATTTTTAGAATCATATAAAGATAATATTTAGCATTTAAACTATAGGTTTCCATGTAAAAATTGCTCAACATTTTTAAAAATGTTGTATTGGAAGAATAGCATATATACTGTAAAGTACACTAATCTTAAGAGGACAGTTTAATGAATTTCCCAAAGCAAATCATCTTTGTAGCCAACAATGGATAGAGATATAACTGGAACTGGAACTCCAAGAAGCCTCCTTTATGATCCTGTGTAGCCATTAACTTCGAAAACATAACGATTGTCCTAATTCTCATTAATTAATTTCGTTTAAATCAGTATGGTACACATGTTCATTGATTTTATGAGTCCAACTGCTGGGCCAGCAAGAATGTATACAATCTAGTTTAATAGACACTGGCAAAGAGTTTAATAGAGAGACTATACTAATTCACATTTCTATATGCAGTGTATGAAATTTTATGTTTCTCTGTATATTCCCCCAATTCTTGGAAATTTCTGATTTTTTTCTCTTATTTTCCTTTTAGCCATTCTGGTGGTGGTGAAGTTATTTTCATTTTCCTTATGATTAATAATGTTGAGCACAAACTACTTGCACATATATAATCCCTCTTTTACGAGTACAATTTCAGAACTTGTGTCTAAGGAAAATTTCCCCAACCCTCCAGCTTTTTTTTCTCCTTTACAGGAGTTGTGCTGTATTTTGCATATAAATTGTGTCATGTTCAGATAATTTATTCCTACCCCAAGGTCATTAAGATATTCCACTGTGATGCCTTCTAAAATATTTATTTTTTAATGTTTACAATTTGTCTCAATCCATCTACAATTGATTTTGTTTATGGTGTGATGCAAGAGTCAGGATTTATATTTTCCAGATGGATATCCAATAGATCCAGCACTATTTTTGAAAACGTGATTTCCCCCGAAAGATTGCAGTGGAATCTTTGACATAAATCAGGTGTTCATGGTCATATATGTGCAGATTCATTTGTGATCTCTGTATTTGTTCCAATGGCTTATTTGTCAGACACTAGTTTTTCCCCATTTCCAGCACAGTCAGAAATAGAAGTGTTCACAAACTAATTTTTAAGGACTCTCAAGATCATTTAAAACATAACTAGCATATTTGATTTTAAAAGTAAAATTTAAATATGATTTAGTCATAAATATGAAGTGTTCTATTAAAAGTGAAATAGAATAAAATGTTCCATATTTGAAATAACAGAACTTTGCTCAATTAAAAGAAATATAGATTCTCACTTAAGGACATTATGATTTCATAGTTATTTTTATGAATGCTATCAGTAGAAATTGCTCATGTTTTTATGATATGCTAGAATTTCATTTCTACTTGTGGTTACAATAATTCAGTCTATTTTTAGTAATTGTGAACAGTAAAATCACAACAAGTTCAATAGTATCAAGCCACATCCATGTGATTTTGGTAATGTATGAGCTCAAGCAATAATGCAGGACTTGGCACCAAGTCCTCCTCACTCTAGTTACGTTACAATCCAGGTCACTGAAACCAAAAGGCAAGTTGGAAAGCAAAGTAGGGTTTATGTTTCATTAATTCTTCCCCAGAGTTACTCGAGTAGAGGGTATAGCCTAATAACCAGTCAATATCACTAGGCGTTTAAGAGCCAAGAATTTCGTTGTTGTAGCTAGAGTACCAAAGTCAAGAAGAGAAGCAACAAGGCAAAGAGAATTCCAAATCCAAATAGCCACAGGAACTCAGCAAGAAAGAACAAGAACTGAGTGGGCCAGGAGGAATGACAGAGCCAGTTAGTACCGAAGTACATCTGGCCTGTAGTCAGAATTAGGGTTAAAAATGTGCCTGAGGAGGTAAGATCCATGGGTTGGAAATGTACACCACCTAAGGAGTTGCCAATTAGAGCCAGAATCTCCAAAAATTTGAAGTTGCCAGTCATTGTTATTTATTCATATTTCATGTTTAAAGTTTTATTTTTAAGTTCTTACAAAGTTTATCCTCTTATTGTATATTATTTCAGGAGGGAAGGAAAGATACTGTTCCTGTATCTGTTTATATAAATAAATTATAGTATCTAGAGTTTCTCAGTGATATTCCAGAGACAGCAAAACTTAACTCTCAAAACTTAGCAATGCTGTGTGTTTCTGTACTTATTCTTCATAGGGCATAGGATGTTGATATAAGGATTAATAAGCAAAACTTTACATAAACACAGCTATTTGTTAGAAATGATCATATATTCAGGAAAGGTCTTATCCTCAAAATAAACTTTTTATTAGACTGAGATAGTTTTATTGTTGTTGTTGTTTTTTTCTCTCTAGCAATATGGATAAAACCAAATTGTCTTTATTGGGGCTAGAGTCAGAAGGTGCTACAAAATTCAGGTTACTCAGTACTGAACACTGCCCATAAACTATAAGCCTAAGGTTTTATTCCAAGGAATTGCTTTCTGAGGCATCACTCCAACAACTGAGTAATGCAAATATGATATTTGGCTGTCACTAATATGTTGCTTGACTTGGGGTGGTTTTAATGAATTCTGTTAATCAAGCTAATGTTGTTTTCTTATTTAGCATTTGAATGCTTGTCAGTACTAATGCTATGCTAAATATTTATTTATATGCAGGCAAGATTATCTGCCTTGTCATTCAAGAGATTCAAACATAACTTCCTCTTAACTTGTTTAAAGATTGCTACTGGTCATGTACTCTATATATTTACATTGTAATGAAGCTTTTCATGTGTTTGGTCAATTCAGATTTTTAATCTGTTATGAAATATCTCCTTGGTGATAAGTAAAATTAATTTGTATTATTTTAATAAAGTTGCCCAGGATAGTACTTGATCTGATCAAATACACCCTCCAAAGTTGTTTACTATTTTTCTTATTACTTTTATGTGGTACCTTTAATGAACATGTAAATTACTTGCCTTTGTGTACCAATAGACCTCACCACTTGGGAATTGTCTTGGTGTCTGTAATACATGAGACTTGAAGCACATTTAAAATATGTAACAGCCAAACTCCAGGGACTGTGAAGAAATAGTGTATATCTATTTGTTTTGCAAGGATAAATTTTTATGTTGACATTAAGTTCCGAAGTTTGTAAGTAAAGGATAATTCATCTAGAGACAAAATATTGCCCCAAAGAACTTGTCACCATAAAGTGTATCATCATAACATATCATTTCTCATTAAATCCAGTATGTCACCATTTTTTTTTCAGTGTTAAAATAGATTGTGGTATCTTCAGTTAAATAATGGATGTAGTGGTTGGCTTGCATCCAGTGGTCATGTTTGATATGTTCTTCAAAATACTAAAATCACATTCAAATCATAACATCCCCATTCTATGGGAGAAACAAACTAAGAACAATACAAAGCATTGCAGAGTGTGCTCACCTATCTCACATTTTACTCCATATTTTCTTTGAGTCAAAATGATGGGAAAAATTGCTTCTATTACTTAAAAGAGTCCCTTGCTTTCCTTGTCTACCTTTCCTTCGATCTAAAAGTCCAGTAATGCAACTCTATTGTATAATGCACAGTGGCAAAAGATAACTGCCAAGTCTGCTTTCTCCAGAGCAATAGAATTGTAGCTGGAATGACACTTCCCAGCCACCTTTGCAACTAATTATGGTCACATGTCTGGGCTCTTGCAATGAAAGTGATATGTGCAAATTTTATGGTCTGCCAATACAATTGTGCACATTTGCTTTTTCATGCTCTTTTGCTGGGTGGAATGAAAAAAAAATAGTGACAGTAGAAGCTACCCATTAAAGATGGTACAACCACTGTCAGTCTTCGTCCCTAAATGATTATTTAAGAGAACCACCCCCAACACACACCTCCCCCCACCCACACACACACCTCTCCCTACTGGCCTTCAATACACTACCCAGAACATTAGGTAAGAGAGAAATTTTCACAACTCATCATGCACTGAATTATTGTTGAGCACTTGTTAAAACAACTTATTAACACTAACAAAGCAAAAACCACTGCCCTCTTCTTTCCGTTAACTTAGCATTTTAATGATTCCCAGCCTCTTAAGAATAGTCTTTTGATGGTTGGTCTTGGCAATCTAATCAAAATGTGACCTTTTATCATTATGAACGAGGAACTCAAACAGTTCTTCGCCATCTACCATGGATAGCAGCACTCAGAAATGTTTTTCTTTTTAAATATCCAGTCGAATATTGGTCAGCGTCATCTCAATATACACCACTCTTGAAGCTCCTCCTGGGCATTGAAACTCCTAGTGTTGCTGGCTAAAACCAAGGCATTAATATGATCCACTGAGGTAACCTCTGTATACTTGCCAGATTTAGCTAATAAAATATAGGATAGCCGTGCAACTTTCAACTTAAGGAAAAAACAGATCATTCTTTAGTGTAAATATATTGGATAAAAAGAAAATGGCCCTATATCTGATTTAAATGGCTATAACCGTCCTTGGACCCTTAAGCCTCTCAGAATACATCCAGATCACCTGAAATTGATCATTCATTCTCACCTCTCTAACAAATGTGCACAAATCCACTCAACGCCCTGATCAGGACCCTTAAAAACGTGTGTGTTCATCACTAGATGGATCCTATACAGCAGAAATGTGTTTCAGCAACCAACATAAAATATCATCTCTTCATTTGTCTGCTTGCCACTAATATCTTTGGTTTTAATTCTTTGAAAACAGTATTTTTGTTGGCTGTTATAGCTGTTAACCTCCCTATTTCTTCTGGAGTTCAGCATTGCCTGGCACATCAAATTTATACAACTTACTTTCTAGACTCCCATTGTATTCCAGACATTTGTTTCTATTGACAACTTATACATAGGGACATTCTGTCTTTTTCCACCTATGTTTATAATTGTGAAATCTCATTCTCTGCATTTCCTGTGCACAGTATTGCTGTGTACTCATTGAATGATCTTTTCGTGTCTTCATATTTTTTTTGAAAAGTCACTAATTTTGTACATCTCCTCTTTGTTCACTATTGGTCTCCCCAAAGAGAATTGCTTCTTGTTTAGTATCCCAAACTTTTGTTCCACTCCAGTGTATTTTGAGTCTCTTCACACTTCCCATTGCATTGTTTGGATTATCCAATGTAAATGAGAATGTTCAACCTTTCCTCCAAAGGAATATCACCAAAATTACTAATTTCCATGGAAACCACAGTAATAAGCTGTGGGCAATACATTAGCAAATTTAAAATATGTATACATTCTTTGTATTTTATTATTTAAAATTATAATCTTAGCTCAGTAATATGATTATATGACAAAATGTCATGAGACGAATATTGGCTTTAAAATATAAAATATTTACAAAATAAAATGTGTCCTAATCCAGCTCTCTCACTCAGTAGCAGTGTGTCCTTTGGAAAGTTAATTACCTTTCCTAAATTCCAATTTTTACTTAAGTAAAAGGAAACTAATAAGGGTTGCCCTTCAACTATTTACTCAACCAGTATTTATGGAGCACCTAATATGTATATGTTTGGCTGAATTCTGGGAATATAAACACTCTGTTTCTGCATTAAAAGAAATTGTAGTGGCCGGGCACAGTGGCTCACACCTGTAATCCCAGCCACTCAGGAGGCTGAGGCAGAAGAATCACTTGAACCTGGGAGGTGGAGTTTGCAGTGGGCCAAGATTGCACCACTGCACTCCAGCCTGGGTGACAGACTGAGACTCTGTCTCAAAAAAAAAAAGAAATTGTAGTTTAGTAGATCATACAGGTAAGCAAATAGGAAATCATAAAGTCATTTGATGAATGCTATGGGAATGCCAGCTAAAAATAGCTAACACAGACTTAGGAGGTGAAGCTTGAGGCAGGCAGGCGAGAGATAACAAGCGAATTATATCCTAAAGGATTAATAAGACTTATCAAGGCAAAGTGGAAGGAGGTGGAGGCAGCTAGTCTTCATTTATTTAAAATTCAAGAGTAGCAAATGATGGAAAGGATTTAAGCAGAGACATAACATGATCAGGGTATACTTTATTAAAACAACAACAAAAACCTATTTATAGCATAGTAAATAAATCCCATGACTGTAGCAGAGAAGGAAGTTAGTAAGGGATTATAGTAGTCTAGACAGAGCTGATGGTGACCAAAACTAAAGAAGTAGTGGCAAGAATAATAAGGGAGAGTGCATAAATAGATGGTTAGGAGGTGGACCATACAGGGTTTCAGGTTTGATTTTATCAAGGATGGAGTGACAGACAAATCTGCAAAGAGCCCTAAACTTAGGACTTACTAGATCATCCTCAAATTTGGGGAAATCCAGGAAGGAAACAGGTTGTGGTTTAGTGAGAAAAAATGATGAGTTCAATATCTGACCTGTGGTATTTGAAGTAACTATATATCATTGGAATGAGATCCTATAGATAGTTGAATTCACTTGCATAAATTTAGTGAATGAATCAGGCTCAAGATACTGTTTGTGGAGCCACCAACATTGAAATGCTAGATGGTGAGACAGTCTTCCATGATGAGTGTGATCTAGTGAAGAGAAAGGAGAGAATTAAGGTTAACACTCAGGGGAGGAGCATCACTTAGGGTACAGGAAAAAGGAAAGGAGCTGATGAAAGAGGCTGAGTAGAAACATCCAGCAAAGAGAAAGAAAAGCAGGAGAACACAGTATACAATGGAAGCCAAGGAAGACAGGAAGGGTCACTAGTATCAAATATGGAAAGAGGCCTAGTCAGATAAAGACTGAATAGCACTCCTTAACAAACAAGAGGCTACAGATAACAAGTGACTGAAAACTTTTCCGTATCCTTGTTATAACCACTAAAGGAAACAATATAAAAATATTGTTATTTCCACTGTTCAAAATATGTTTACACCTAATTTCCCTTCATATTTCCTTTTTAAAAAGTGATTTAAACTCTTTGAGCTTTAAGTTATCTATAAACTGAGACGAATATTATGCAATTTGGCTCTTAATTATATGAGCTTTAGTTTATCTATAAACTGAGACGAATATTATGCAATTTGGCTCTTAATTATACTATATTAGAAAGGTCAGCCTTACAAAAATTAAGAAATAGGAAAACTAGAAGGGAGTTTTTTCAGAGTTTTCGTGTGTTTCAAATGAGAAAATATAAGTAACTGAACTTTAAATATTCTGAATGGTTGTGGCTATAAAGTACAATAAATTATTTAAATTAGACAACATTTCATATTTTTCTTGATGAGACCATCTGTTTTATCTAGGTCGATATATGATCAGCCCAAGGGAATCACAGTCTTATTTATTATTGCAGTCAATTCCAAGACACACTAGCTTTCAAACACACAGCATAAATTTACTAAACCACTATTAGATTCCAGATACTATGTGTCTAGCATGTTTATGCTCAGTTAAGCTTCTAAGTATATGATCTTTATCCAATGACCTTATTTGAGGAAGGTCTCTTGAAACATTCCACTCCAGCCATGAATTTCCTTTAGCCTGTAGTAAGGCTAAGCTTAGGTAGAATTATGAATGGGTAAATAATCACAAATACAGCTTCTTTCTTGTTTCCACCTTAAGGTAATTCCAGGTGCTTAGCACTCATGGTTTCTCATAACACTTTCCTGTCCCTTTTTCTTCTCTGATCATACCCTTCAAATTCAGTGACTAATATGGACCAGCCCTACATGTATTTCAAAATACACCACAGATATCTTTCCTACACTTACGGAATCATACTACACAACTTGGACGAAGTTTCTACTTTTCTTTTACTATTCACTAAGAGTTTTCCATGCTTAGACAAATTTCCCCAATCATTATATAGGCTTCTTGAACACAGGGAGAGTGCCTTCAACTTCTTCAATATGCTTTTCATAACCCAAAGCATGGCATCAGATTTATATCAGGCCTGATATAATTAAAATATTTATTAATAATTAGATAATTTTAATTAGTTATTTGATAAGGAAGATTTTTAATTGCCTAGTGGCCAGTATGTCTAGCTGAATTGAGGCCGTAGCATCTCCTCAGTCCTCTATATGGTCATAAGTCTCCCTTTTAGGATGGTCATCGAGGAAAGAATGATATTCTAACACCCAGCATTTAGATTTGCTAGGCTAACACTAGCAAACCTAAATGCTGCATGTTAGAATATATCAGGATCTTGTCAAGGACCCCTTAGTGTTGGGGTCCTTGACAAGATCTTGATATGTTTGCAAGGGTCTGGGCCCAGCGCCAAAACCTGTAGGATTTCCCAGGTTAGCTGCTCTTTGTTTAATGATACATGACTTCTTAAGAATTAGTAACTCTGAAGTAGGCTGTGCTGTTTAGAAATTAAAAAAAAAAACAAACAAAACAAAACAAACCAGTTACCTGTGAGGCCACAAGAAACAAACAAACATGCAGGCCTGCTTTTGGAAATAAGGCTGTTGTTGAACTCAGTGAGCTACATGTCATATTTTGTTTATCTGAACTATGCTATTCAATAAGGCTGTTGTTTATTGCAATGAGCTACATGTCATAGTTTGTTTATCTGAATTATGCTAGTCAGGAGACATTTGTTTAGTGCTACTATGGGTTAAATAGTATATTTTTGGTGGGATTTGAAAAATAAATGTATTGCCCGGTCCATGTTCTCTGAGAGCTCAAAATTTATTTCTAGTTATATATAAGGAGTGGGGAGATAGACAATTACAATATAGGGTTAAAGAGTGGAGGAAGGAAATAAGCTAAATAGTGCTTGATGGAAAACTAATCCAGACTCAAGGTAATGGGTGTAAAAATGATGAAGAAGGATTGCAGAAGAGTTCACAGTTCCTTAAAGGATAAGGAAAATTTAATTGGGTAAAGAGGAACTAAGGAGATGTCTTGCCATTTTTATTTTCTGGGAGTAGAAAGTACAAAAATCGTGAAACGAGGTGAAAAGAATGACACAGTTGAGGAACTGCAAATGGTCAGTATGGCTGGAGCCACAGGAAGGAAGAGCAAGTGGTGATAGATAAAAGGATAGAAATAAGGAGTCCAAACCACGAAGGGTCTTCTATGCTAAGTAATTGCCACATCAGCTCTCCTGGGTGACATCATATTGGTCCTCAACAAATATTTAATACATTGACTACAGAAAGAATTATATCTAGACACAGGTAGCCATAATGTTTTCTGTCATCTAAAAATATTTAAACGACTTTTCATTAAATTCAATATACATTTGTTTTTGTTGTTTATTATTTATGTATTTACTTATATTAAAACTACTGGAGTTTTACATATGAGAAGAGGAGGTTATTCCAATGGCAAATGCTAACACCATGGACTGAGATGGAAAATACAAACCACATGAATAATGCCTTTTCTATCTTGAAAAATAAGCTAAATAGTGTTTTTTTTTTTAAACACTTTTAGAAAATATACTTGAAAAGTGGAAAGAAGAGAGAATGATATAGCAGAGCTCATGTTTGGTAAGAGGAAAAAAAAAAAAAAACCCTTTCATTACATTAAGTTTCTAAATCAAGAACTCACAATTTTCTCCGGGGTTTCTAAATTTAGTAATATTCCATTCTTAATATCCCTGCCTTGTTCAAAACAAGCACCACTGTTTCATATTTTATGAGCACATGCTCTTCTCATAGTCTATTTACAGTAATATATGTCATAAGGCAGAATCATTCCCGGATACATCCTAAGACAATTTTCCTTTGCCATCTCTCAAATATTTCTAATTTAAACATTCAGGTGCACTGTGAAATAAGTTTTGTATCCATCAGACAAAACTTCATTTTCCTTATGGCATTAAACCTAAGGAAAGCATAGGAATAAGTAACAGTAATGCAATATTAATGATACTGTAGTATCTGAATTACTCCATCAAATTAAGTGACTTTAATATAAAAAATTCAGAAAGCAGCATGCAACCTATAATTTTGTACAGTAGCTATTAATATAAAAATATTAGCATAAACAAATGGCATTTCAACTAGAGCTCTACTGACCAATAAAATGCTCTTAGGATAGAGTGATTTTTTTTTTTGTTTAACAGAAGTGTTATAAGCTGTATATATATTAACATTCTTTGACCCAATAATTCCACTCCTTCTTAAATGAACTCCAAATGTGGGAGTAAAGCCTCTTGCTATCCCCTTTGCTTGGAATGTTCTTCATCAAGACATACAGTTGATTGTTTCCTCATTTATCTTCTGTCCTTATTTAAATGTCATATTCTCAAACTTTCTGTGACCACTGATTTAAAATTGGAGCCCATTCCTTCCCTCTTCTCCACTTTATTTTTCTACATATAACTTGTCGCTGTCTAGCATGCCTCATATTTAATTATTGTGTTTACTGTTTGTCTCCTATTATGATGTAAATCTTATGAAGGCAAGAACCTGTATCTATTTGCTTCACTGTCCTATCTCCTGCATGATAGGCACTCAGTACATATTTGTTTTGTTAGTAAATAAATATATTTTTCATAGAGATGTTCATTACAATTTTTAAATTTAAGTGGCAAAAAAATCAAAATCATCCTAAATGTGTAACAATTAAGATACAGTTATATAAACTGAAGAATTCATTTATATGATGGAATATTATGCAAATATTAAATATGTTCATAACTATTTGTAAAACACAGAGAAATACTTATATTAAAATATTATGAGAAAAATAATTCCCCAAATTTGCATGGACTACCAGCACAACTACATTAAAACAAGTAGAGAAAACAACAAACAAAAAGATTTAACATGGAAGCAGAGGTTGTTTTGGAACACCTGTGATTGACAGCCATTTGTTTTCTCCACTGTTTCTATTTTACAGTTTAGATAATTAGCACAGTATATGTACAGAGGAAAATTAAACAAATCACAAGAAATACCTTAAAAATGTAATTTGTAGGTTTATTGAGAACATTGGTCTTGAGTATGATTTTGCTTAAAGAATGGTGGGGTTATTTCCAAAAATCCACAAGTCTGCCTATTAGAAAGTGATGGTAAATAAAGTAATTCTTGTAATTAAACATAAGCCTATTACATCTAGCCTAAGGAAATATCAATTGCTATGGTTAAAACAATTAAATGAAAAACAGTCAGCTCTGCAGTTTCATATGGTTAAGGAAAATACAGTGGTCACACATAAATTAACATCAATAGTTAATTTATGAACAGATAGCATTTCTATCTAATAGTTCAATTGCATTTGAACTATCTAATAGTTCAATAGCATTTCATTTTCCCATAACTAACTAATAGTTTCCATAACTATTTAATAGTTATAGTTTCCCATAACTAATAGTTCAATAGCATTTCATTTTCCCATAGTGAATTCAGAAAAGCCTAATGAAGCAATACTTGAACTGATAGTCTATTTGCAAAATAAATGCAATTTTAATCTTTGCTCAAATGCTTAAGTAGGTACTTTAAAGTCACCTAATTTGAGAGCTCTTAATAAGAACGATGAAAATAGTACCTTACTTTTCAATGCACTGTCTTTCCCGACCAAGGTATTCTGACATGTAAAATCTATATATTTTTGAGATAGGGCACTTACTACCTTTCATTTCACTGGGAATCTGAAGTGGCAGTATAGTTTTCTGTTTAATTATTGCTATATACTCAGGCTTAGATTTATCTACCAAAAAATAGGTGGCCAGTAGCCAACTGGGCACCGATTCATTTCTAGTCAAAGATTAATGCTCAATATAATACATTCCACTTATTAAATATTCCAAACATATTATCTTGGCATATAGACACTGTAAATATTCTCATAGCTGTGTTATAAATAGCTTTGTGGGACAAAGGTCAATTCTTAGCTATAAATCCCATATTGAGTTATTGTTAGTGACAGACACTATTACTCAATCCTAGATTAGTGTGAATGGCTAAACAGAATAACTGGAAGGAGTCTCCTCAACATGCTTAAGGCTTTGTGTTGAGGAAGTGTGGGTGTGAAGGTGTGGGGTATACGGGTATATGGACCTCCATTGCCACTTTATATCTAAAAGGTAGACTACAAATAGGCAGGAGAATGTGACTTTATTAGTTGTAGGGGAGGAGGAAAAAATGAGATTGAAAGAGGAAGAGCTGGAGGGAGGGAGGGAGCCAAACACTGAGATGAATGGATGTTAACTAATCAAAGCTTAACTATGTAGTCAGGGTATATCAGAACATCCAAGCAATTCAAGGGCAAATTTATTTAGTTTTCTCCTCATCATAAAACTTCAACTTTATTTATTATTATATGTCTTTCCCTTTAGTATCCAAGTCAGTATCTTTAACTTTAGCCATTTTACCTAAGGGAGAAATGACATCTTCGCAGTTTTCAAGAAAATGACTACATTATAAATTGAGATTTGCTTATACAATGAAATAACAATAAAATGTCCATACTCTTTCAGG
Organism: Plecturocebus donacophilus; assembly: GCA_004027715.1. NCBI lineage: Eukaryota > Metazoa > Chordata > Mammalia > Primates > Pitheciidae > Plecturocebus > Plecturocebus donacophilus. The sequence goes on from PVKP010013890.1 coordinate 29,825, forward strand.
CCTCACTGATGTTTGTGTATTTTACCCTGAGAGAAAAATACATCCAAGAATCCTAGAATTAAAGTACCTTTTTTGGGGCTACTTGTGTAACAAGCATTGATAGGAGTAGAGTTCAATGGTACAAGAGCACAGCCCCTCAATTCCATTTAACATAAAACTGAGATTATATAGATCATGCACAATAAAAAGGGGATCTGTAGAAAAGTTTTTTGAAGCAAATATGTATTTGCAAATGCTACTAAATATTGAACTCAGATCCAGCAAAATTACTATTGGAAAGAGACCCCTTGATGATTCAAGTTGGTGATTAAGCCTTTAGCTAATGACTTCCTTCTAGACTGTTACTGAAAGTCCCAGTTGTGCCTTTCAGGCCTCATCAGAGCTCCTCAGAAAAAAGGAGGAGGAGCTGAAATGCTGATCAGCTCATTTCCTTGTTCTTAGAAGTGCTGATGGAAGATTGCAAGGGAGAAGATATTGGAATCACTTACTGCATGTCAGTCCCTAGAGTACTGCAGATAAAGGACACCTGACTTAGGTAGATATAATGATGGTCTTTGAGAGACCTCCTCTTGGCTTCTCAGAAAGACGCTGGGCCAGGTCTGGATAAGTATCTGAAAAAGCCTCTGCTCCTTTAAGTAGTAAATGAATCCCCAGACACTTGTGTTCCTGAAAGCTTTGAGATGTACAGTGTTCTGGTGTATCTTAGTCCCAAGCTTAAATTATTAAGTAGGTTTCAAAGGATGCTGATTTTCTAAAAACAGTAGATATTAAAACAAACTGAGGAGGCTGGGCCATGGAGGTCCATATACCTATACACCCCCACATTTTCATGCCCATACCTCCACAACACAAAGCCTTAAGCATTACATGCCTGTAATCCTAGGATTTTGGGTGGCTAAGGAGGGAGGATTTCTTGAACTCAGGAAATCAGCCTAAGCAACCTGGGGAAACCCCATTTACAAAAAATACAAAATTAGCCAGGCGTGGTGGCACATGTCTGTAATACTAGCTACTCGGGAGGCTGAGATGGGAGGATCAGCTGAGCCTGGGAGATTGAGGCTGCAGTGAGCGGTGATCGTGCCATTGCACACCAGCCTGGGTGACAGAGTGAGACCTTGTTTCAAACAAACAAAAACAAATACTGAGGAAATGAGGGCTTGGTGACCTGAACATGCCACCTCAAGATATGCTGATTTGTTATATTGATTATTTCTAGTTGAAGGCACTTGAGAAACAGCAGGTGCAGGAAAGGCTTCCTGACCTTCCCCTAAATGCAAGTCATAAAATTTCCCATGAGACAGGTGCTTTCCTTGTATCAGAAAGAAAAGAACATTCTTATCACTGGAGACTGCGAGTTGAAGCTGAGATGAATCTGGACAAACCAATCTACTAAAACAATGCATCTTCCATTAATTTCCCCCATATGTTTCCTAGTCACTGCCCCACAATTTACTTCCCCTGTCTTGTCACATTCTCACAATATTTAACACAGTTACATGTACCCCAAAACCTAAAATGCAATAAAAAAAAAAAAAAAAAAAGGTACTTAGCTTTTGGACCTAACAGTTTCTTGGGATTTTCATTTTCTTTATGAAGACTGCTGTGTGTATGTAAAAATAATTGATAAAATTTGTATGCTTTTTTTTCCCTGTTAGTCTGTCTTACATTAATTTAATTCTGAGCCACAGAACCTAAGAAAATAGAAGAAAGATTTCCTTTCCTACATTATTGACAGCAATCATCATTATTGATTGAACAGCGAGTGAGCTTATTTCTTGATATAATTACTTCACTAAATCCCCACAATAATGCTACTTTGCCCATTTACAAATGAAACATTTAGGGTTTTAGCTCTAGCTTGGACAGTAATTAGCCAGATCTTGTATAAACTTCTTACTTTCACTCCCTTCCCATGTGTACAAATACGCACCTGCCCTAAAGTTATATTAAAAATTAAGTGATATTCAGAAATAAAGATTCTTGATAGAAAAATCTGGATATTTGTAAGTGAATAGACGTATCTGTTAAAGCATTTTAAACAAAAGGAGAAAGAAATAAAATAAACAATGAAAATGTATATATATGCTTATAAGAAATACTGTATTAATGGGAATTCTGTTCATTTGTTGAATTTTTGCTCATTTGCAAATATGTAAATTGAGATTTAAAAGCACAAATTAAATACCAAATAATAATAATGCTGACTGGTGAATTAAAGTCAAACCACATATTTCTAAAATGTCTCCCATGTTTGGTATTGATCCTCTAAGAATCATTGAACTAGAACTACTTAAGTCGATGTAGGAAATAACCTTAAAAATACAGCATTGAAAAAAAAAGAAAGCCAAATATGTATGGAGTATTTTGAGTTATAACGATTGGGGAACATTACTGGTGTGTAGAGGGCAAGGACGTGAGATTTTCTGGCCTGGACAGGATGGTCTACCCGGTGTGATAGCCCTTTATCCCACATAACTTTCAACTGTTTTGGCAGAAAAATGTGGGATCTCCTTTATTTTAATTAATGAAGAAATACTTATTTTAATGAGAGAAAAAAAAAACCCATGATTCTATTACAAAGTTGTTAGGAAAATTTAATATCATGATTTCTTTTTCTCCTTGTTTTTCCTCACTCAATGGTTTCTCCTGTTATTATTTATTTATTTTGATTTCATCACTGTCTCACCCCAGGTCTGAGCACAGGAATTGTTGGAATACTACATAAAGGGAAATTTGCCAGAATATTCAGTTTCCTCATTTTTTCTATTTTCATAGACTGAAACTTGTCTTTGCATGCTATCCTTACTTGAGTTAGCTATTTCTCAATTTCAGTTGTCATATATTAATGTATGCTTAAATGAATACTCATCCTAATACTAGTTTTTATTCAATGTCCACTTGTACCTCCACTCTTTTAATTCACCTGTATTTCTTCAATGGAATTATTGTAAATCTAAATTTGTTCATGATAACTAAGTTCAAGTATTTATCTCATTATGCATTTTAGCATCCTAATACTACAGCCCGTATGAAGTACACAAGAAATTATTATAAATTATTTCCTTTACGTTCTCTCTGATACTAAAGTTATTGTATTGATTTTATTTTTAAGGTGAATAGGTAGAGAATAAGAAGGCATTATAAAATATTTGTTTTGGAAAAGGCAATGTTGGGTTACAAATCATTGTTTTAGACCAGGGGTTGGCAAACTTTTTGTTTAAAGAACCAATTGTGAAGATTTAGGCTCTGTTGGCCACATAGTCTCTGTTGCAACTACTCAGCTCTGCTGATATAGTGTGAATGCAACAATAAAACAGATCCAAAAGAATATGAGTAATTGTGTTAACAATAAATTTTGTCTATAAAAACAGGCAGAAGAATTTGGCCTCTGACACTTGGTTTGCCAATCCCTGTTCTATATTCTTTTTTCTCTGCTGTATAGTTTTTCATTATATACACCTACCCATCCACCACACTTGATTTATACTCTACTGTCAGTGAATATATAGTTTGTTTCCATTCTTTTGCTTCTGCAAAAAATAACCCAGCAAACCTTTGCACATGTCTGCAAGTAATTCTCCACCTAAAAAAAGAAATGCTGAATCCTAGGGTATGTGCTTTCAAATTTGACTGATTCTTGCCAAATTGTTCTTATTTTTGTTTGCTTTCTAGAGTATAATTTTTGTCCTTATCTTTAGGACTTCATTTAGGCTTCTGCTCAGGCTTTTAAAAAATTCTGAAGTAAAAACTTAACTCATGTTTTTTCCTTTAATTTCGTTTATTCTTTATTTGGCATTACAGTTATGTTGCTCAAAACTCAAAAGTTCACAGAAGGTATCCAGTAAATCTTCCCTTTTCTGTGCTCAGTACCTTGTGGTTCTCTTTGGAATCAAAGAAGCTCAACAATTTCTTATTTAAGTCTCCAAAGAAAACCTAAGCATTATCAAGTAAATATATATATATTCTTTCCCCACCTCTTTAGTATATAAATGATAGCATACTATACATATACAATTAATCTTGCTCATTTCATTTCACAATATTTATTGGAAATTATAATAGATGCATAAATTGGCAATGTCTAGAGGCAATTTTGATTGTCACACTCGGCAGTGGGTGCCATTGGCATCTAGTGGGTAGAGATCAGAGATGTTGCTAAACATCTTGCAATGTACAGGGCAGCCTTCACAGCCAATGATTATCCAGCCCCAAATTTCAATAGTACCAAGGTTGAAGGAACTCTACTTAAATGATATTGAATCAGGTATCAATCATGCTTTTCAACTCTTCTATGGTCTAAAAATATTGATGTGTTAGTTTATCAGTTTCTGATACTGTGTGTTAAAATAGCTAATTTTATTTTTGAAAATAAGTTTCTCTCTCTCTCTTTCTCACTCTCTATATACACACACAACACACACATCCATAAGTACATATATTTATCGTGGTTATATCTTCTTAATAGTTAATTTTATTAGCATGTAGTATTACTAGCCCTATTAATATCTTTATATCTCAGCTATTTATATTCTTGCATCACTTTTCTTTTAGTTAGTATTTACATAACAGATTTTTTCCCCCATTCATTTAGTAGTTTTGTATTAGATTTAATTCTATAACTGGCATATTTTTGAATTAAAAAATCCATTGAATATCACTTGTTTTAGCAGGTGAGTTACTACTATCCACTAAATGTTTACATTTGAATATTTGTCATATATCTTGATTTACTGCTGTTATTTTTCATCTTCTAATCCCCATATTATTCTTCCTCATTTGTTTTTCTCCTTTCATTTTCTTGTAGATGATTGGTAATTTTTCATTTTTTCCTTAGTTTTTTTCTGGTTGTTTTGAAATCACCATATTCATTAATAGTTTTCTTTTTGCACAGTTACTTTAAAAATTTTAACACACACAAATAATTGACAGTTTTCTAACAATATTTTCTAGATGCTAATGTATTTATTCTGACATGTTAAAATATGACATATTGCTTTTCAGCCACCTACCATCACCTTCATATGGTCATCATCCTTTAGAATTTTGGTTTCTACCTATGTAAAAAACATAAAACACCTTAATATGTCTTCAGTCAATAGTTAGTTAAATTGTCAACATGTTTTAGCAGTATCTGTTATAACTTGTTTTTATTCAGTCCACTGAAACAATATTGTTTATTTTCAGCCAATGGTTAATCTAATTTGTCAACATTTTTAATCAATTTTCATTTTAAATTTGGTTTTATCTTGGAGCCACTTCTTCCTTCTGGTTTCACTTCCCTTCCTACTAAAGAACACATTTTAGCAGTTCTTTCAGTGAGAATCTATGGGTGGTACAATTGTTTTGTTCTGTTTTTTTGTGAAATTATCTTCCTTGTGTACCCTTTCCTGAAGAATAGTGAACTGGGAGAAAGAAATAAAAGAAAAAGAGAGAAAAAAGAAAGGGAAAGGAAGGAAGGGAGAGATAGAGATGAAAGAAAGAAAGAAAAAAGAAAGAAGGGAGGGAGAGAGGGAGGGAGGGAGGAAAGAAGGAAGGAAGGAAGGAAAGAAGGAAGGAAGGAAAGACTAGCTAGTATTTTTTTCTAGTAAGCCAGATATTGTTCATTGCCTTTTGGCCTTTACTGTTGCTGAAAAATCTGATTTTAGTCTAATAATTATTCCTTGGTAAGTAAATTTTCTTTTTCCAGAAGCTTTGAAGATTTTCTTTATAATCCTTTATAATCTGAACTGTGACATGTTTAGGTATGAACTATATTTTTTTATCCCATTCAGTTCCTAAAGTGCCCTTTTGGCCTCAGGATTTATATATTACTTCCATTCTGAAAGCTTCTCAGCTTTATCCCTTTATTTATATTTTCCCCATTAATCTCTCTATTCTGTTTTTTCGGATGTCCGATTACTCAGTGATTTTTTTTTGACTAAATATAAACAGAAAGCATACTTGCATATCATGTTACCTTTGACACTTAGCTTTCTTAGGAGTTCTTAGAGAGACCAAAGCAATCAGGGATACAACCTCATGGCATAAGTCTATGACTCTCAGCCTTTGTGGTTATAATAGTAGATAATAAGAATGTGCAAATCACTTCTTAGATAGTCTCATAGTAAAATGATGTAAAAAAAAGGCCATTCTGTTTTCTTTGAAAGAATATAATTTAGAGCTTTGAAATGGCCCAGTACAAGGGACCACAGAAAATTGATTTTTTTTTTGATATTTTTAGAATGATATAAGGATTAGTAACAAAATACCCAGTTAACAGTGGCTACAATAACAGGAACATTTTACAGCATTCAAAAAGGAGTCTGGAGATGCAACATCTTAGCTTTCTGCTTGACCATCCACATCTTCTTAGCCATATCTTTCCGAATGATAACAAGACAGCTGCAGTGGTTTCAAACATCATATCCTTCCATCTACACATCCTGGTGGAAACGAAGGAATGGGGATGCAAATATTTTTCCCTTGCATGTCTTTCTTCTTTTATCAGGGAAAGAATTACTTCCAAGAAGCTCCCCTCTCCCCACCAAACAATCATCACTTTATATCCTACTGGATAGACTTGGTGAGATACTGATCTTCACACCAGAAAGTGGGATAAAGAGGATGAAATTAGCACTGGCTTAGAATATTCAGAATTTATTCCCTGAGTCTGGCCATATTGCTGCCTACATAAAATTGTTTTTTTTTTTTTTTTTTTTGTCTTTTTCAGTAAGGAAATGGGAAAGGTAACTGTTGAATCTATGAATACACAGCAGTTTTCACCACCAAGATTACAATTTCAAACTATTAATTTCCATATTCATGGAAGAAAAAAAAAGGTGGCCTTTCTTTTTCTCATTTTCTGTCTCATTGCCATAAATAAAGAAAAGCAAGTTGAGTGGAATTTTTTCAGAAAACAATCATATTGGCTGTAAACCTGATCTAGCAACCAGAAATCTGAGTCTGCCATCAGTTATAGGGCCTTGGGAAAACCACTAATGTACAGTTCCTCAACTGTGGAGTAAGAAAGATTGGATTTGATAAATTGCTATTCAGTCACTTCTCATTTTAAGTTTTGATAAGGCTTTTAATCAGCTTAATTATACAGGATGGGTTTTTAAACTAAAGGTAACTATATAGCCGAATTTTGTAACTCATAGACAACCTTGCATCCTGTTTATCCCAAATAATTAATGTGGCTTACAAAATAATTTAAGCGTAAGAGTACCTAGTGGAGATTCACCATTTATATTTAAGTTTTGACTAACATAATTACACTCACTTTCTTCATGATGAATCTATCTGGGAAGAATGTTTTTGAGTCTATCTTCCCAAAAGAGCATTACTTAGTGGTCTGGGGAAGAATTTCTGAGGTAAAAATAAATTTGAGAAATGCTGGATTAAGCATATTTAAATAAATATCTTTATCATTAAATTTCTTAGAAGACCTACAGTGCCAAAGTATGTTGTGACTCTTCAAAAGAGATACATCGTCTCCCAAATTTGACTGTGGGTCCTTTCTTCATGGAACATTTGAATTATTTCTCATTTTAAAATAATCATATTGCTTTACAGTTTTGTATGGAGTTGGTAAGGAAACAGTAGAGGTAAATGTTGAACCTGTGAATACACAGCAGCTTTCAAAAATAACAAAATATTTTTAAAACATCATCTTGTAGTTATATGAATGCCTTTCCTTCCCAGGCATTTTTCACACTTCGCTTTAACAATTCTGCCCTACATGATTATAAGATGCCAAATTAATAATACTATTCTGGAAATAGAAAATAAACAGTAGGTTAAATATACATGTACATTTTACCACACATATTAATTTAATAAATATTGAATGGTATGAGCACTACCTTCACATTGTAAAGGCACAATATTTTGTCCCTAGTATTTTAACTTATTTCTCAACAATCACTTTTAGGCCACCTTTTTGAAATATTTTATGGAATAAAGGTTTGGGGAAGCAGAGAAATACTACTTTAAGTGATTTTTCTCAATATGCTATAATAAATTGTAGATATGCTTAAACTCATTTAAAAGAAAGAGCAGGCAGATAACAGTAGGAAAGAACAGGGAAGTTTTTACTGCTTATAAAAATAAGTCAGTCAACAGGGGATTGCAGGCAGGAGTCACACTAGAACTGCTTGCAGACCAAAATTTCAAATCCTAAATAAATCTCTGAAACTAAACTGCAAAAAATTGGAATGAATTTTCATTCCTTGGTCATGTAGTTAGTAAGGGATGGGTATTGCCTACTGGGAGAACTGTCTTGCTGCCTGAAGCACAATAGAAATGACAGTAATAAAAAACACAGAAGAATCTAGGGGAGCTATCAGGGGAGCAAATGAGTCTCCATTGGTTTAGTAGAGAAAAGCAGCCTTAAAACAAACAAAAACTTATATCTCTGTCAAAGGTATGAGATTTTATGGGAGTAAATAAGTCATCATCTGCTAATGAACAGATGGTAACAGAAGTGGCTTCTAAGGCCAAAGAATTTCAAATATCTAAGAATCAGGAAGAATGGAAAGGAAAGTTCAAGATATAATCTGACCTAATAACAAAGTAGCAAATAACAATAATAAGATGATGAATGTTTGTTAAGCAGATACTTATGTCTATTATTTCACAAAACCCTATGAAATAGTTACTACAGAAGACGAAGGCTTAGACATGTTGAGTGACTGCTCAAGTTCTTCAGAACTTTGACCAGGTCATGGAGAGTGGTTTTGTTTTTGTTTTTTGCAATGGAATTTCACTCTGTCACCCAGGCTGGAGTGCAGTGGTGCGATTTTGGCTCACTGCAACCTCTGCCTCCTGGGTTGGAGCAATTCTCCTGCCTCAGCCCCTTGAGTATCTGGGACTACAGGTGTGCACCACCACGTCCAGCTAATTTTTGTATTTTTAGTAGAGACAGGGTTTCACCATGTTGGCCAGGCTGGTCTTGAACTCCTGACCTCAGGTGATCCACCTACTTTGGCCTCCCAGAGTGTTGGAATTACAGGTGTGAGCCACTGTGCCTGGCTGGAGAGTGTATTTAGGATGCTAATTTATGTGTGCATCATGGATGGGCAGGAGAAGACATCAAAGGTTGGCAAAGCAAAAGGATTCAAAACCATAGACACACCCAATCTGTCTACCATTTTCATTTTAAATTCTTATTCAAACTGGAATGTTATTTTCCATTTAATAGGTAACTTTATGGTTACATCTTTCTAATAAAGCTTAGCTTTATTTTAAAATTAAAAAATTAAAAATAAATTTTCTATCTGCCTAACTGGATAACATTGCTATCTAGTGGCCTAAACATACTACAGCTACCACTTCTGAGGTGAGAGCAGGGGTCCTATCAAGGCTCTGAAGGGTGTGCCCAGTAGATACAATGTTAATAATGATGCCAAGCCATACTACCAAGAGTACACAAACTCATCCAAAGCAAACATGTGCTGACATTCAATTAGAAAACCCGTCTAGTCTCGAAGATTTAACAGCTTCACTGAGGGAATCATACAAGCAAACAAACAAACTACCACCATTGAAACAAGGTTTTGATGTGTCTCATTTATTTACTTTTCTTTGAAATTTTGAGATCCACTTCTCACTCCTTTGTTCACCTACCTGCTTGAAAATGTTTCCAAGCATTCTCTCATCTTTACAGTAAGGATATTGCCCTCTATTACCATGACCAAGGAAAGAAACAGGCATCAGCTGCTAATGAAAGTCAATAACTCAACAGGGAGTCAATTTGTGACTTAAAGATCCAGAATCTGTCCTAGAATGAGCAAGCCAGAGCTAGACTTTGGTCTAAACAAGATGAAGATTTAAGGAATAGGAAAAGAGGGAAATTTTCCTATTCCTTAGGATGCAGATTCAACTGAGGTACCCAATATTCCAGTGATAAATTCTCTTAACAAACATCCTTTGGGGCCTTTTAATTAAAATCAGATACTTACTGCTTCTTCAAATTTACTGCAAGGCTTATGTAACCCTTTGTTTTGGCAACCGGGTCACTTACTGAAACCTCCACATGATGAAAGGGCAAGGAAGGGCATGGAGAAAGAACCACGTCAAGGACTGGACCACTATCACAACACCACTGGTGGGTTTTTGTCAAACCCCATCTCTGACCCTACATAGTTTAAGATCATGAAGGATATGACAGTACAAACAAAACAGCTGTTAAATCTTTTTTTTGCCCAGTTTGGATAAAATAAGTATAGAAACACAGGAGATCAGTTTAGATCTGTTTGAATAAAGGGACAGGGGAAGAGGCAATTTTCAGACATCCAAATACAGTATGTGCTTCTCCAGAATTTGCATCAGAGGCTGAATCATACCCATGCAAATGGATCTTAGTTCAAATTCATGTCAGAAAAATCTGGAACACACTTCACTTCCCATATGCAAATATCCTAGGAAAGCAACTGTCGTTTCTTACCTATAATAAAAAGAATCTCCACTGCAATGTCACTGACTGTTGTGCTCCGAGTTGTGGACAGGTCATCATTGCCAATAAAGCAAACGTTGTAAGGTACAGTCACGGCAACATAAAACGTTGCCAACAAAATAAGCCAGTCCCAGCCAGCTTTAAAAGTGCTAAAATGCAAAAGTATGAATTTGGACTTTTTTGCATCAGAAACTTTATACTCCGGAAATGCTGGTTTATCTACAAAAACATTCTGTGGATGAAGACAAAAAGGAGAGAAAGGAGAAACACAACATTAGAAACAAGGATTACATAGCTTGAAACACACACTTCCGTGAGGAGGATCATTCACTACACAACACAGTATCTTACAAGTGACTTTTAAAAGTTGGTGATGCAAAACATCTAAGCATCTAAAACTGAGCAGAGATCTTTGTTATAAGGAACAGGAATATGCAGAGTTTAGTAAAGAAGCGAAGTGAGTAACCCAGATTTTGTTCAGTAAAAAACAAAAAGACCATTACTTAAAATGTCATTAAAAAACATTCACAGTTACATGTAATCCTGCACACATTATAAACACAAAGCTATATTGACATTCCTACTGTCATGAGGACATTCTGTATACTTATAGATTTCTGATGACAGTCATTATCTAAAGAACATATTTGACTTGATATTTTGCTGATGATAGCAACTGCACCTTTCTTTCCAAAAAGAATAGATATATGACCAACATTTTATTGTAAACAGTTTACATTTCTTTCCAAATATAACCAAGTTGTGCTAACTACATGCATTTATTTGCATTGTGGCTGTTGGTGAAGCTTCAAGTTTGAAACCCAAACCTCATTACCTTGATTGACAAAGATGCATTCTGACATGGGCCAGACCTTGTTCAGATAGTAAAATAGGAAACAGTTACTCAAGAGTTATTTCAAGTCATGAGAGGAGAAAGCCAATGTTCACTGTGCAGCTGATTGAATGCAGAATAGTTGAAGTTTTTGATAACTGCAAAAGCACTTCACTCTGAATGCAGTTCAAATTGATGAACAATTCCCTTATTGCTAGGAGACAAAGGGAGACCCAACAAGAGCAAGTGTGGAAATTTGACAAGCCTGTGACCAGATACTTGCAGACCTTGCTTTGACCTCAATTAATGAGAAATACAAGATAGGTAATGGAAACTTATATTTGAAAGTTTTGGTGAATTAACAGAGCAGTTAAAAATTCCAGAATGCATATTATTTGCAGTTCATAGTGTTGTGTTCTTGTCTCAGTCACTGAGGGAAGGGCAAATTAATGTGATGTGTTCAGGGATTCTGAAGTACCTGAGGATTCAAGAAAGGTTCGGAAAGATCAGGAACACTTAGCTCTAAGTGGTGGCTGTCAGTGATTGAATAGTTCTGCTACCTTAATATTAATGCACCCCCTCCTGGCATTTCTCTTTGGTAGGTATTCTCAACCCATGTATCTACTTCCTGTTAATATTCTCACTCAACCCACACAGGCATCTCATAATGTCAGTACTTCGTGGTGGGGAACTGTTAAACTACTTACAGATGGTCCTTAGATGCCCATCTGCCAGTGACTCTAGGTTTCATACAATTCCCTGATATTTGTCCTGTCTCCTTTGCCTCATTCTTTGGTTTCAAGAAACCAGTTCCAAAGGTAGACTTCGGCATAAAACTGAGAAGAGGAATGAAGTAGCCCCATTGGGCTTCTCATAAAAATTCAGGCTATTACATTGGAAGAGGAAATTAAAGTCTATAATGATTAATTTTCTTATCATTGATAAACACTTCTAGTTGCAATAACATGATTGATTCTAATCCAAAATTTCCCTGAATATTTACTACAATAATTATCAGAAACCATGGGAAATATCTCATTTTCTATTCAAATAAGTTTTTCCTATCACATTACAGAAATTAAAATTTTACATTGTTTGAGGAAGTATCCATATCTAGAGGTAATGATTTGGGAAAACTCAAAAAGTAAAGTTTTGGGTTTTTTTTGATTATGCTGATTATATGAGGCATTAGTTCTTCTGTTGCAAAAGTTCAGCAATTTATTAGGTTTTGGTACAAATCAGAAAACAAATTACATGGTTTCATTTTGCAGGCTACTTAAAACATATTTTAAAAATATTTTTAAAAGATACTGAGAATTGAATACATCTGAGCTTTAGACTTAAATTTTGAAATGTTAGCTCAAATCCTGCAAACATCTTTACACAATCACCTGAGTGAAAAAAATAGATGCTCCTCTTCTTCCACTCACCACTGTCCCCTGCCAGAAATATGCATTTGTAGCACTCTCCTTTCAAGCATCCAAAGATTTCTTTGTGTTGGAAACATCTGCATCATCCCATTCTCATTTGATTGACAGAATAACAAATCAAGGAAGGCAGAATTTGAAAACACTTTTTTCAAGGCATATCAGGCAAAGTTGGAGACAGACTAAAATATGTTGTATTCTGATTTCCCAAACCTGCTAATGACCTGATGAGTTCATTTGCCTATGGCTGAAGCATATATTCCTGTTTCACAGAATTGTGTCTAAGAAGCAGCAAGGTAAGAGTCAGAAACACGGTGGTTCTAAATTAGAAAATTAAAGGCTGGGTACCACAACTGCTGCTTCAACTTTTGAGATTTTGAATAAGTTGGGTCTTTTTCCTTCATTAAAATTGAACTAATAAAAATCAGACCTAGTACTGGCTTGCTATAAGAATCAAATAATATGATGTAAGTAAAAGGAATTTGTAAATAGCAAAGGACTATAAAAATGTTAAGAATTATTTTTTGTGTGTGCAAATGTTATTAGAGCCAGAATTTCTTGAAAATTTGTTGTTTATTCAATAAACCATACAGTTCATTTCCTCTTCTCCCTTCTCCCTTCTATCTGCCACTTAGACATTCTATTCTGTTATCCTTGAAAGGAGACAGTGAACAGGTGAACAGGGCAAGTCCTGATTCCATACTTTGCTTCAGGAGTAAGATATTACCTGCAGATTAGAGTCACTGTGCTGATTAGTCATCTTAAATTACTATGTATTATTTTAATGTTCCATCCTGTTATTTGTATTTATTAAATGAATGGCAATTAAGCAAATTAGCTAAGTAGCAGGAGTTATGGTTTTTTTTAAATTAAATTTTTAAGTACTGCTTTGTACTTTGTTGAATCTAAGGGGAAAAACAGCATGCTCAGCAAATGCATTTCTAAGCTCACTAATACTTGCTATGCTTAAATTCTCCACTAAAAGTTAGATAGTGTCAGCTTTCAGCCTTACAGAATCTGTGGATATTTGTTTAGGTGCTTTGCTGGTTGGTTTGCATGGAATCAAGCCCATATGTGGTTACCTTTGTTTCTTCCTATAACTTGCTTACTGTCACCAAGGCTGACTTAGTAACTGAAGGGAGATGTAACTAGGCACCAGTGGAAGGATCCACAGATCAAGTGGTGTGCACTGTTTCAAGCCTCTCCCTGGATTCCTGGGAAATCAATATGACACTAAGGTATAGGTATCCCTAGAGAACCTTTATATTGAATTAAGAAGAAAAAAAAAAGCAAACTGTGACCTTCCACAGTGGTACATGGCAGACCAGCATGGGCATGGTTGATGGTCCTTGAAGGACAAATGATTCAAAATATCTTGAACTGGCTTCCAGAAACTTGCATTGAAGTAGAGCCAGGTTTGCATCACTTTCACGTCAGACTTTGCTCCTCACCCTGGGTTCATACATCTTTCTTTCTTCACTACAATCAGAGAAATGAATACTTTGTATGTCTGATGCATGGTCTTGTTTTATCGAAGTACGTGTATGTCAGATTAGGTAGTCCCTGAGCTTGCTAGGTATAAAATAAAATGCCAAAGGATCCCCTCTCTGTCCTAACTCCCAGAACTTCTGGATCTTAAATCAATTCCAAAATAGTTCTGATTGTTTCATGTGACATTTTTTTTCTTAGGCAAGTTAGATGTTGAGTATTTAATATGAGACCTATTGTCACACAACCCCATATATATGTTCTAATGATTCCATAAGGCAAATTAATGACATTAACATCATTTAAAAATTTTTGAATATCTACAATTAAATAGACATTGTTCTATTTAAGCATAGGTTTCTCAGTGAAGTCTCTTAGTGCTAACAACTAATTATGAAATTCAGTGTGAAATCCTGGAGGATATATGTCATGTAAAATCGGAAAGAATCAGCTTATACAGGGATAGTTATTTGTCGTGACTTTGACAAATAAACACTATATTTCAGAAAGGAACTCTATTGTAACTTACTAAACATGTGACTTTTCCCAAAATTGTTTAATGTGTGGCATGTAATTGTAAATCCAGTGTTTCACTGTGAAATTTTCAACTGTATTTTGTATAAAATGTAAATTTTTTAATGGAGTAATGACTTTGATTTGGTCATGTTCCCCTGGATAAAAGCATTTGTAGAATTAGATAACATGCAAAACAGATGGAATTAAAATTAAATTTGAGATATTTTAACCAGCAAACTATGAATGTGTAATATGACTTGCTGCATCATTTGGTTTCATAAAATGTAACCAGTGTGTCCCCATTTTCAGTGTCCCTAGTACCATTTTGTCCTTCACTGCAATAATATTCTAATTTCTAGGCTGTGATAATACTATGATTAAGCACTTTGATTATAGAAATGCCTCATGACTGCTGACCTTTTCCAGTTTGTTCTTTATAGAAAAGCACAAACCAAAGTGGAAAAAATCTAGGCAAGCCAATAAATGAGTAATTGAGGCCTTTCTTTAGTGAGTCAAACATTGCCACCAGGGGAAACACTAGCATTCGTCCTGTACACACATACCACCTACGTTATTTATTTTCAATTTGTTCTTTTCTCTTCTTTGCAGGTGCCCAGAGATGTGATAAAGGACTGCTCGACTCCGTCTCCGGGCTGAGTCAAAGTGAGTCCCTGCTCTTGATCTTCCTTTGACTTTGTCTGGGGGAAAATAAAACTCATTAGACACAAATGCATGCATCATTTCACCTCAAGAATGTCATTTTGACAGTTATCTTTCAAGAGCATATTGTACATGTTTTTCAGTACCTAAAAGAATCCGCTAGATCCTAATGACATTTTATTTAATTTTAGTCTTAGTCCTTTACAATTTACATAATTTTTATCATCATACTGAGTGCATTAATTTTTAAAAATTAAAGTAAAACATTCATGAACATAGGAGAATTTTCAGATAGTTCAGAAAAGCATTAATGGGTATTATTCCTTCCCTCCTGCTATTCCACACTCAAATTCTTAATTCTATTCCTAACATTTAAAAACATTATTTCCAGAAAAATTTCTAATATGTACCCTATCTCCACATTTATAATTATTTTTCTCTCCATAAATGTAAGTTTACAGGGAAAACTGTTTACTTACTACTTTTCACATTAAAATGCTTGTAAATCAATCCATATCTGCATATTATAGTTCTCTCCTATTTTTTAAATGGCTAATAGCATACTATGTTAAGGCTATGACTAACCTTATGAATTTTACTATTTCTCTGTCATGAAGATTTATGTTTATCTAAGATTTTTGTCAAAATCTGTGTGGCCAGTCCTTCAAAGAAAATTCTTAAATGCATACATATAGCTTTGAGTTTATTCAGTAAATAAATTACTGGCAGAGGTATGTACATTTTAAATTTTGGTATATGTATTCCAAATTTCATTCCAGCAATTTACAGTACCAGCAAATGAACAGATGTGCCTCTTCACCACACACAAATCAAAACTATAAACTATAAAATGAGTATTGTCCAATATTTGGATGGTTGAAAAATGACATATTAATTCATATTATAAAAATCATGAACATGCTTTAAACATTTATTGTCTATTTGTATTGATTTTTCTGGTCTATTTTGTCAATTTTAAAATCAAAGTAGTGCTTTTAAATTTATTTAGAATAACTCTTTGTATACTAGAGTAATCATCATTTTTTCATTATGGGTGCATGAAAAATGTCCCAAATTTGTTGCTTGACCTTGGAATTTGTTTATGCAGTTTAAAAATTTTAATGTTTCTGTTGTCATGTTAGAGTAAGTAGTTAGTCAGACATGAAGAGTGCAGGAGAGGACCACCTCCCTGGAAATGTCAAGTGAGCATTAGGTGATGGTCAGGCGGTTGCTAAGCCGTCTCTCTGAAATGATAATTGGCTGCAGCCAGTGCCAGCGAAAGACAGTCTCTCAATAGATAGAAAACACCTGGAGCTGGCGCTCTTAGGAGTTGAACGAGTGGGCTCAAGCATACACACTAAGAGGCAAAATGGTGGAGTTTAAATGGTATATAAACTTCCTTGGGGAATGCTCTACTGGTAAGGAAAAGCACCTCAAGTGAACATGTGCACAGCTTCAGTAAACACACTGTGAATGCAGCCCCTCCCTAGTGTTAGCAGGCCACTGTGCATGTGGACAGCCCACCTCAAGAGAGGAATCAAGGGAAGAAAGTGGAAACCCTAGAACCATGCCCATCTGTAAAACCCCAAGTCAAGGGCTGAACGGGGAACTTGGATCTCTCAAGTCACCCGCTTGGTCCACTTACAAGTGTTCATTGCTGCCTTTCACTCCTGCTCTAAAACGTTTTTTATTTTATTACACTTTAAGTTCTGGGGTACATGTGCAGAACATGCAGGTTTGTTACACAGTTATACACGTGCTATGGTAGTTTGCTGCATCCACTACTCCATCATCTATATTAGGTATTGCTCCTAATGCTATCCCTCCCCAACCTCCCCACCCCCTGACAGGCCCCGGTATTTGATGTTTCCCTTCCTGTATCTATGTTTTCATTGCTCAACTCTCACTTATGAGTGACAACATATGGTATTTGGTTTTCTGTTCTTGTGTTAGTTTGCTGAGAATGATAGTTTCCAGCTTCATCCATGTCCCTGCAAAGGACACAAACTCATTCTTTTTAATGGCTGCATAGTATTCCATGGTGTATATGTGCCACATTTTCTTTATCCAGTCTATCATCAATGAGCATTTGGGTTGGTTCCTAGTCTTTTCTATTGTGAACAGTGCCACAATAAGCATACATGTGCATGTGTCTTTATAATAGGATGATTTATAATCCTTTGAGTATATACCCAGTAATGGGATTGCTAGGTCAAATGGAATTTCTATTTCTAGGTCCTTGAGGAATTGCCACACTGTCTTCCACAATGGTTGAACTAATTTATACTCACACCAACAATGTAAAAGTGTTCCTATTTCTCCATGTCCTCTCCAGCATCTGTTGTCTCCTGATTTTTTAGTGATCACCATTCTAACTGGCATGAGATGGTATTTCATTGTGGTTTTGATTTGCATTTCTCTAATAATCAGTGATTATGAGGTTTTTTTCATATGTTTGTTGGCTGCATAAATGTCTTCTTTTGAGAAGTGTCTGTTCACATTCTTCACCCACTTTTTAATGGGGGTATTTGTCTAAAACATTTGAATAAACTCTCACTCCTAAAACTTGCCTTGGTCTCTCCCTCTGCCTTAAACCTACTTCTTCCCTTTTGCTGAATTCTTTCCTTCAAGAAGGCAAGTATCAAGTCTGCTGCAGACTCATACAGATTTGCCACTGGTTTCAGTCCGATTTATCCTTCTATTTCTGGTGTCTAGACATTATGCCCTGCATAGCCAAACTGTTGTCACACAAAAATATGTGCAAGTTTCTACAATATCTTTTGCCCTTACTTTAAAAATTTTTAACATTTAAATCTTTAATCCAATTGGACTATATTTTAGTTAAAACAAGTATCTAGCTGTGTTATTTTCTTTCTAAAGGGCTACTGTTCAAGAAAAATAAAATGGTTATATTACATTAAGAAACAGTCATTATTTGGTCAAATGGTCAACATATAATTTCATCCTAAATAAATTGTATCTATATTACAGTTATCGCAAAATATAAAAATATTAAAATCTATTTAAGCTTCATCATAAAATCTCTCTACTGTCATAAAAGTGCTTTGATATCTCTCCTTCATAAAAATAATTTGGTTTAGTTGCTGTGTCATGGAAGTCATATGACTGTAGTTGATAGCTACTAGGCTCATTCTAGATCTTCCAAATTTATTATTAAAACTGATCCTCATAAATATCCTATGAAATAAGTATTATTATTCTCCATTTACAGGTGAGAAAACTGAAGGTCTAATAACACATTAGATGGTCACACATCTAGTAACAGGAATAGAGTTAGTATGTGAAATCAGATTGGTCTCGAGTCCCTCTTCTTACTACACACAGAACCAAGTCCCTTAGTGACTTCAATCAATGTTCAGGACTGCTACTTTTTATCGAGTGTCACATAAAATAACAGGTGTCACAATTCCTGCCCATCTGAGACTTGACTCCAAGTCTTTCAAGGACTTTAATTACCCCCACCTCCAAAATTCCCACACCACTCTGGGATGCTTTAATGATCAGCAAATGGGGTGTTTAATTCACTGCAAAAGTCTGATTGAATGTTACATTTTTAAAAAGCATTCACCTTTTGCTACATACTTGAAAGAATGTTTAAAATAAAATTTGCTACATTACTATAGACTTGAATCACTAAAAATAGATTTTAAAATGCACAGAATAATATCAAAAAGGACACTTTTTAAAAACTTGTGGCTAAACAATGCACATTTCATTGTTACTGCTAAAAGTTAAGATCATAGCTTAATGTGTTAAATTTTTGATTTACATAGAATCTTTGTACATTTGAAAATGTAATTATTACTCCAGCAGGGAGTAATTTTAAACAGCCAGAATTTTCAGATAACGTTTACAGAAATTTGGTAGGAATTGCCAACAGGCTGCTTATGCAGTATCAGTTGGCTTCAAAATGTCAAGTGGAATTACAGTGCTAACTACAAAATGGACTAGATTAGATATTTACAACAGTCAATAAGCCAATTCCTTTCTTCGTGGAGAAATCTAAGTAATAACTGAGATTTTCCAAATCAAATGATAGCAATTTTATCATCTTAGAAAAGGGCCCCTCAATGGGAAATATCAAAGAATAATCTATGTTAATCTTGACTCTAAATGGAAAAAAGTTTTCTGTGAAAATTTTTAGTCACAATTGAACCCTCATGCAAGATTAGGGTTGAAAATCATTCTACTTCACTGTAATATTAATCATAGCAATATTTGTAATCTGCATATCTACATAAACCACAAACACATCAGTATGTACATGTATACATAACATACGTGTGTGTGTATGTATAACTAGAAATAAGCCAAATGTCCAGAAATAAAACAATGCATACAGGCATAGTAATGACATAGAATATTATAATTTCATTAAACTGAACTTATATAGAAAATAAATGGGAAATGAATAAAATAGTGTCTGCCTATTAACACAGAAATATCTCAAAAACATAATATTGAGTACGAAAGCAAAAAATGAAAGATCACAGAAAACATGGCAACATTTTAACAATATTCACACACATGTAAAACTAATATATTGTTTAGAGAAATGTATAACTGCTGTAAAACAATATGTAATCACATGACTAGAACTAGTTGCACAAGAGGCTAGAAAATAGAATCTCCAGTTGACCACCATGTGCCTTACTAAATGGAATTAGTACAGTTCCATTTCTTAAAGTGGATTTGGGGTATATGATGATTCATAATAATATTTTATACTTCACATGTATTTTTAATGTAAAATTATCTCGCCACAAAAAGGACAAGAATAAAGTGATATCAAACCATTTAACAGTGAAATCTGATAAAATTATATAGAGAGTGGTGTTGGTGGTGGTAGGGAACAAATATAATCTGTTAGTCTTGACTCTAAATGGAAGAAAAAAGTTTTCTGTGAAAATGTTTAGTCACAATTGAACCCTCATGCAAGACTGGGATTGAAAATCATTTCACTTTACTGTAATATTCATCACAGAAAAAAATATGCTTTCAATGGATGACTCAGGGTTAAAATCTGAAGAAATAATAGTTGTTAATAAGATAGGGTCAGAGGAGCAAAGACAAGGTGTGAGGGTCTCAGACAGAAAGGAATTCAGCATCTTTGAAGAACTGAACAAAGTCCAGAAGAGTTAGTATATAGAGAAAGGAAGGAAGAGAGGTAAAAGGGAAACTAGAAGGTAGGCAGAAGTTATACAGCTCATCCAGGGCCTTTGAAGCCACATTAGAATTTTTGTTCTTGACTATAAGTAGAATGATAAAAATAGTAGTTAGAAAACAACCTAGGCTGCTCTAGAAAAAAAAAAAAGCCTAAAATATATATTTGTAGTGACTTGAATAAGAAGATAACTCTCTCTTTATTCTTTTCTCTCTCCCTCTCTCCTCTCTCAATATCTCTCCCCCCACCTCTCTCTCTCTCTCTCTCTCTCTCTCTCTCTGTGTGTATATTTCTATCTCCTTCACTCTCTTCTTGTTTCCTGTAACAAAGCAGAGATTAGCAAGCTAGAGTGCTGGAGCACATGAAGCGATTTTAAGCCTTCAAATGAGATGAGAACTTTTGAGTTTTCAAAATAACACATTGACTTGTAATGTGTGATTTGATCAGAAGCGTCAATAGAAGTTGACAGGAGATTACTCAGGAGCCTGTTTTAGAAGATCAGTAAAAACATGATAGCTTTAGACTTGAGTGGTAGCTATCAGTAGATGTGGAGCAAAGCTGGCACATTTGAAGTATGTATAGAGAGTCAAGTTGCCTGGCTTTGTCATTTAATTGATTATGAAATTATCTAGTAAGAGAGTTCAGAGTGAAAGGAGAAAATCTAGGCCCTCCTCTTTTCTTTCAGTGATGAAAAGGTGAAGATTTCAATTGCCATCAGGTCAAAAAAGGTAAATGAGTAAAATGAGAGGAGATAATGGTCAGTAAGCAGGATAATTAAATAAGTCATTTTAGTTATTAAGCAACACTGAGAGATGAAAATTTCCAGGAAAAAAATTAAAGTTATGATTACACTCCAGTGAGTTAGGATTTCTCAACAAAACATTATGTATTAGCAATATTCCCTTAACCTCTGTCATGTTCTATGGCCAGGAACTTTGTCTTCATTCCTTTTTAATTCTCACTTTGTTAAGCTTTAGTTTTTCTGTGAACTGAAGGAAAAGAAAGCATAAAACAAACCTAAAGATCATCAAAATTGTGTACGTGTCCAAATTCACACAGTAACTGGGAGGGCTGATATTTGAATTCTCAGTGATCTCGCTTGAAATCACATGTTCTTTCAAACATACCATAATAAATTATAGATCACTGAACTGTGAGCCTGTCAGATTTTTTTTACTTATCTTTGTTACTGTGTTGGGTCAAAATGGATCTCTCCTAGACAGGAATTATTTTCTCTGCTAGACAGGGTCTTCTCTTATTTCACTCTCTTTCTCTTTCTTTCACTAAAATGGACATACGCTGAAAAATACTCTCTCTCTAGTTGTCATTTTATTTCCCTCCATTTTCTCTCATATTCCCACTTTTACATTGTAAACTACTTTTATAACATGCTTTTTAAAAAAATAGAGTACCTGTTCCTATTTAAATATCAATGCAAAAACTTCTAGTTCAAGATGGAAAGGAAAAGTTCTTATTAAAAACTTATAATAAATTATAAATTTTTATGTTCTAAATTATATAGCATTGATAAACGTTAAAAACACAAGAAATCTGAAAATCCAAAATCATAGTGAAGTAACTTAACCTGTCTCAGAAATTCGTAGTTGTGGTGGCAGAAAATAAAATTATAGGGGATGTTAATACATTGTTTTACATGTTATTAATACAGTAATAATGTTAATGTTAATAATTATCTATAATTAATGAATGAGTGTCTATGGTATCTACCAAAGAAAGAATCCCTCTTCTTTTCATATGCTCATGGAACATTCATAATAGTTCACTTTGTTCTGCAAAGACAATTTCAAAAATATTCTGAAAAATAGAAGTCATATGTATGAAAACAATCCTCCATATAATGATTCAAATTCTATTTTGATTTTTAAAATTTCTGTATAATTTTTTATTTTAAGAGAAATTAGTAAACTTACAGACTTTTGGAAATAAAAGGCTGTTTTTAAAAAGAAATAATGTGAATAGGCATATTTGATATCCAAACTCAATGATATAATCAAAGATGAATGAGAGAAAAAAATAATACTTAAAATATATTTATTACAAAATATATAAAAATATCGAATACATGAAACAAACTAGATATTTCAAATGTAAAATCTGTAGAACTTTAAGACACAAAATAAATGTAACGATTTAATAGGAAAACAACAAATAAGAGTAAACTAGAAGGTTATCTAAAAAAAACACACAGAAGACAAATTTTTTTTTTAAAATTTGGCCAATTAAATGAAAAGAAGTTAAGAGAATTACACTTCTGGCAATTGCATTCAAGGAAAAGAAATAAGAACAACACAATATTCAGAATTTTAAAAGATCATGAATTTAAAAAAGATCATGAATTTGGAAGATTTTAAAAATTACAAAATAACTTTGTAGAAAAATATATTTGCATAGTTTTTTAAATTTAATGACTACTTTAAGTGTAGGAGTCAATTACCTAAATTGACTTCCAAAAAATAAAAATTTTCAGTAGACCAATAACGTGGAAAAAAGCACAGAAAGACCATCTCATGTTACTTACTACCCCTCTCTGAGGCCTATTTCAGAGAGTTTTAAAGCCAAGGTTATGAAGATTTAAAGGAAGAAATAATTATTTTAACAACTTCATACAATAAAAAAATCTAAACAATTTCTGAATTCAGTCTAAAACTCTGGAAACTTGTTACCAAAACTAGATTAGTATAATAAAAAAGAAAAAATATATACCATTTTCATATATAGATCTAAAAATCCTAAATAAAACATTAGTAAACCGAATTTAGAAGTACTGTAAAAGAAAACTACATCAATCTCATGTAGAATTTATGCTAAGGGTGGTTCCCTTTTAGGGAATCAATATATTTCAGCAGATTTATAAATTAAAAAGAAAACAACATGACCATCTCAGTTAATACCAAATTTTATATATAACTCAATAAGCATTTGTGCTTTTTAAAAAATCTTTGTAACAAACAAGCAATAGAAGGAATCTTCTCTAAGAAAAACATTCAACAGTAACCAAGGGAACAGTCTTATTTAGTGGGGTGGCAGTTTTTGTAATTTATAAAGAAGACTAAAACCTATATATATATTTATTAGAGAGAGGGAAGAGAGAATAAAGCTGATTTAAACTCATTATAAAAATTTTGAAAAACACAGAAAAAAATAGAATAAGGATAATTTAAACTCATTATGAAAAATTGGGAAATACAGAAAAATAAAAAAGAATGCCTGATTGGCTTCAATATAAAGAATTTCATGCATTTCCTTCCAAATTTTTATTGCATTTACTTTTTATAAGATCAACTACAATTATATAGTATATGAACATTTCTTCCTTAAATATTAAAAATGATACATGTGCATTTTACTAAATTTTGAAGTGAAAACCAGTGTAAAGCAGGAAATGAATGTCTTTTATAATACCATCTCCCAGTAATAATTTAACATTTTGGTGAAATTAAAGATAATATCATTGAAGTTCAGTAGGTTTAAACAGCATGCCCAGTTCTAAAGCATTTTCTCTTTGTCTTTATCATGCAGTTTCTCCTAAATTATAGGCTCTTTTCTTCCTTCAGAACAGCTAACTCAAAATCTGAAAGGAAAGTATTGGTAACTGATTTTGAAAAGTAATGAAGTTCTATACAAAATTGGTCCATGTTTTGGAGTTATAGAATATATTAAAAATAAAATGAAAAGCAAGTTTATAAGAATTCTAGTGTGGAAATTAATTTAAAACTTTTTTTTTTTTTTTAGAAAGAGGAGGGGATTTTAGAAAAAGAGAGAAAAGGAGAAAGAAACAGCAAAAGAAAGAAAAAAAGAAAAAGAAAGAGAAGAGATTTTAGAAAAAGAAAAGGAGAAAGAAAGAAACAGCAAAAGAAAGAAAAAAGAATGAAAGAGAAAGAAAGAGGAAGAGATTTTAGAAAAGGAGAAAGAAACAGCAAAAGAAAGAAAGAAAAAGAATGAAAGAGAGAAAGAAAGA
>PVKP010013891.1:0-25902 GCA_004027715.1 Plecturocebus donacophilus
GAGGTTGCAGTGAGTTGAGATCACACCATGACACTCCAGCCTGGGCAACAAGAGTGAAACTCCATCTCAAAAAATAAATAATAATAATAATAATTTTTTAAATACATAATTATAGAGAAGTAGGAAGGAGGTGCTCCATGTAAAATTCATACCAAGGAGATGAGGTGATCCTTGAAAGATTATAAAGGAGGAAGGGATATCAGTCAGATCTGATTTTAAAACAAGTTTGAAGCGCTTTAAAACAGATGGCCCTTTCACAATTGACCTATTAAATCAGAAGAAAAGATCAGCGCTACAGAGTTAAGACATCTGTAACAGAAGATCTAGGCTGGAAGAGGCACAGGGTGACAGCTCCAAGTCATGTTAAAAGCACAGGATCTGACAGAGCCTATCTGGATTTGAACCCAGGCTCCACTGCTAACCAGCTGCCATCTGCACAAGCCAAGTGCTTCCATAAACCCCAGCTTTCCCATCTGGAAAATAAGGATCACGTTGGCAGCTACTTAGTGGGGCAGTTATAAGGATTAAATAATGGAATTAGGTAAAGGACTTACTTAGCACATCAAAAGAGGCCTAGTAATTACTCAATAAATGTTAGCTGTTATAATTACTATTTTTATTAATGAAGGTGAGCATAAACCTTAAGTCTAAGCTTTCTACCAGCTAGACTAAGCTAAAAAGTAACTCAAGCAGTTACATAGATCCCACTACTTAGGATACATGATTGAACAAACAGATGGATGGACAGGAGGGAGGACGGAAAGGAGAAAATGAGAGAGGAAAAGAAATTCCTTTCTAGTTTGAAGGTAGCTACATATTTTTCCAAGTTCTGAATTCTAAAATAGTTTCTACTTGGTTCTCCCAATAGTGGACCTGGATCAATAAAATAGATATCTGGGACAATGTAATCAGAAACTCCAAATTTCTATCCCACTGAACTTCACTCCAAAGAAACCCAAGGCCCTGATCAATGTTGTATGCTCATTGAGACGTGCACACACGATCAGCCATGGCAGACATTTTATTAGAGTTTCTGTGAGGGCTGCATAACTTGGTACGAAATATCAGCAAGAAGACTAAACATCACACTTTTCCTTAATGTGTTCTTCATTACTAAAAGAGGATTTTCAGTGAGTGGCAAAATCACAATGGATTAAAATTTAAAAGACCACTGACTTGCCAATCTTCTCCCCAGAAAGTATCAAATCTTGGAATTTTATTCTTCCTTGGTTTTTCCATTCGCTTAATCACTCTAGCATTGCATTCAAGAAAAAAAATTATTTTGAACAAGTGCCCTATTTATGAAGACATTTATAGGCACCATAAAAATATAGGAAAATGATTATTCTTCCTCCCCTTCTCACTTTTTCTGCTAAAGAGGAAGAACAGTAAATTGCATGTGAATTGCATGCCCTGGTGTAATTTACCTTGCATAGATCTTCCCAGATGTATGAAAAACAAAATTGTATTTTTTTCCTATGTATCTGCTGCAATTCTAATATGTTTCTCCAAGGCTGACTCTGACTTTGAATTTATAAAGTGTCTTTCAAAGGACCAATAATAATAGTGAATTGTTGTATTCGGGGAGCCTCTGTGCTTAATTTCATGCTCATAAATTAATATTGCTGATTTTAAAAGACTGTGCAAGCAGGTATTTTCTTTATACTTTAAAGTAGTATATTCAAGATTTTAAATGCTTTCTATTATTCTGAGGAAAGCCTGATGAACTTACTTCTTTCATTAGCAATTATTTTCTTCACAATTATCTCTGTTTTATAAAATCTAAGGACTTCCTAGTATTTTTATATTGACAATTCTATAGATATTAGGGAGAGGTGCATTAAAAGTCCCAAGACATTCTACATGGTACAAAAAGTGAAAGGAAGAAGAAAACTTACTTGAATCATCTTGACATGAAAGCAAAATTCTTAAAATTCTATCTACCCTCTCGGCATCCCCACACAAAGATCCTGCAGAAACTAGAAACTTGTAGGAGCCATGACTAATCCTGGCAAAGCAACTTGTGAACTGCTTCTGCAAAATGACCCCTGTTCTGCCAGGGACATTTGCATTGCATCTAGAATGTGAAATCTGGGTATCCTATATCGTCACATTCCCAGCCCTTTCTTCTTGTGTCTGCATTTAGTGAAGTCTCTCAATACAGAGAACAAGGAAATTTACATTCTTCTTGGAAGAAGGCTTCAGATGGAGCCAGAGTCTTGGGCCCAAGACACTCTTCAAAGAGGTTAATGATTGGAAGAAGAAAAAGGTGTGGTGTATATAATAGGGGCAAAATCTTTTGAGGTCTTTTGGCTAAGAATTCCGCAGAAAATGTAGGCAATCACTTTCTCCATTCTGTCCTGACCTCCCAATTCCTCTCCTGTGTCCTCTTCCCAGGAAGACTAGCGTGTCAAAAAGGAGCCTGTATCTTGTCTAGAAAAACTCAAAGGCAGTCATCCCAAACACAAATAATATGAAATAAATCTTATAAAAGAGACGGTGAGAAATGACACCTTGGCTTAGCCTGGGCTGAGAAACCTAGAAAGACTGTTTGGAGTGAAGCAAACACCAGCTGGGAAACGCAGCTCAGGCTGAGGGCCTGACCCTGAGTTCAGAGATGGAGGGGCAGGGCAAAGTATGTGTTCTGTTTTGTAACCTTAATTTTTATGGCTATCTGCTGGTGGGCTGTTTCGCCTGGTTCTGGTCTATTTCAACATCCATTTATGTTCCACTGCTAGTTCTTTAATAAACACATTTTTTACTCTACCTTGCCAAGCAGCAGTCCTCAATGCTGGAGGCACCCCAATGGTCGTAGGAGGTCTCTTCTATCTGATTTGGGGAGCAAAGGTGTCTGCTGGTAGCCCTTTCATTTGCACCTCTACAGCACCCTGTAACTCCTGGCATGCTTGATCCCTGGTGCAGACCAAAGCCTACTGCGCCTGAGAGAACCCTGGCCCCGTCTCACCCCTGAATGCACTGGAGATGATCTCGTGGGGAAAGAATTCACCTTGTTTTCCAAAGCCAAAAATGAAACAAACCTATTTTACTTGCAATTCATACTCAATATTTTTCATCTCTGAGTCTGTAAACTAGAACAGAGGGATTTAAGACATACAAGAGAAGAAAGCTGCTCAGAGAGAAATGTAAGAAAAGGTCAACGATGCCATCTAAACAGCCATGCAGAGATGACAGTCGTTGCCCAAGGACTCCAACGAGGGAGTCTGGGAGGCAGGCTGGGGTGGAGAAGAAGGTGAATGGCTCAGGTTGCAGGCCAAGGTGGGTGTGCATCCTGGCTCTGTCACTTGCTAGCAGCATAGGAAAGCAAAGTGACCCAGCCTCTCCCAGCCTCAGTTTTCTCATTCATCCAACAGTGGAAGCAGTCCCTACCCCAACATTCTTGTCAGAATTCATGCTAGTATGTAACACATGGAGTGTGCTAGGACACGCACGGCACTTCTAGCAGGGTGCTGGCATGATTAGAAACAGCTCTGTAGGAATGGCTTTCATTACCCTCAAGTTGTTCAGGCCACAGTAACCCAGTGTGATCAAACTTCCTTCTCTTTTGCAGACAGCCTTCCCATATCACAACCTTAAATGTGGTACAAGAAGGTATCCCGGCGTTTTAAACAACGTTTGCTATAAAGCAAATCTCCATGCATTTCCACAAGAGAGGCCAGTTAATATAATAAATCACCTACAGAAATGCAGGATTCTTGGTGACTCATTCAAAAATAGGAATGCTTTATGCTGTTATCTACCAATGGAGTGAAATATCCATGCCTATTGTCTCAACAAACTAGTGTGATGGAGGGAGGCTGTAGATCATGCCAAATGAATTTTCACCAAATATTAATCCAAATTCACAGGCAGGATTGTTAACTAGAGATGAAATCCAGTGCCAACTTTTATTGGAGACTATATTTCACAAATTCTTCTACGTCTGACTTGGGGAGAATCTGACTTTGAACAAACATTCAGTCCAGTGAGTGCTTCTTGAACATTACAATGGCCTAATAATAGACAAGGGTTTCCCATAGATAGACTTAAAATCAGCACATTTATTCAAGCACACATAGTAATGAAAAGTAGAGGTAAAGTCAGAGCACGAAAAATAAGATCTAGGGATTTTCCTCCCACACATGTTGAACTTTAAAGTTAGAACAATGGTGCCTATGTGGGTAAAGACAAACCCTCCAAACTTGACGCAGCCTGGCCTTCAAAGTCCGGAAAATTGTTTGCAGACTTGTCTCAGCCATGAATACAAGTTTTGGCTTACACATCTAGGGTGAATAAGGGATCCAATAAATGAGAATGTTCCAGTACTTTCCCTCTGCGAACAGAATCTTTATGAAAATAGTGTTCTAGAAAACCAAGAGGTGCCTAAGGGGTTTCTAGGTTTGGTGGGCACAGAGAAAGCACACTAGACACTCTAGGAATGTACCAGCCTCCCAGAAAGAAGGTCAAGGAGGCAGTGACAGAAACACAGAAAGACAGACAGAAATCAGAGACAGCGATTAAAAAAAAAAAAAAAAAAAAAAAAAAAAAAAAAAAAAAAAAAAAAAAAAAAAAAAAAAAAAAAAAAAAAAAAAAAAAAAAAAAAAAACAGAAAAGAAAGTTACAGGAACACAGTTTGAAAGATGAAGGTCAACTCACCACACATCACTGGACCTGAACTCCCTTGACAGCATCTGTTTGCAAAGTTGTACTAACGTGACACTGGAGCGCAGGAGATTTGGGGGAAGCCTTGCACGTGGTAAGGAGCCATTCCCTCTACTGGCTGAGCTAATGAACTGCACCGCTCATTTTCATGTATCACATTAAAGACCAGATTTGGGACCTAGAGAGAAAGAGAAAAGGAGAGAGGAAGAAAGAGAGGGCATGCAATAATACTAAAAATGCGGCTCCTTTCTGGGGATTTAAGATTACTTCCCATTACTAATCTCTCTTAATTTCTTTTCCTGGTTTGAAAATGAAAACAAAACATGAGTTCAAGTAGACACACACTGCATCCACCAACCATCTGACTTTCCCCTCCCCCCACCACGACACTCCAATTCCTTCTCATTTATTATTTTTAGAAATTGTTCTCACCTTCTTAGTGGAGACATTGAAAGTCAATATAATTTTGAATGTTTTATTCCACAGCACACAAACAGCAAACACAGTCCCCTTACAACTTACCCAGAAATCAGATGGATTTAGACCAAAGGTTTTCAAGAAAGATGTTTCAAGAATGTGTATTTAAAATACAGTGTCTTCTCCCAAAAGGTAGGTGACAGCTATAGCATTGTGGGGGGCGTGTCACAAAAATCACCCCACTATTGAAATAATCAGGGCTGGACGAGGTGGCTCAAGCCTGTAATCCCAGAACTTTGGGAGGCCGAGGCAGGTGGATCACTTGAGGTCAGGAGTTTGAGACCAGACTGGCCAACATGGTGAAACCGCGTGTCTACTAAAAATACAATAAAGTTAGCCGGGCATAGTGGTACACGCCTGTGGTCCCAGCTACTTGGGAGGCTGAGGCGGAAGAATCACTTGAACCCGAGAGGCAGAGGTAGCAATGAGCCGAGATTGCGCCACTGTACTCCAGCCTGGTGACAGAGCAAGTCTCCGTCTCAAAAAACAAAAATACAAAAATTAGCCTGGTGTGGTGACGCATGCCTGTAATCTCAGCTACTTCGGAGACAGAAGCACGAGAATAGCTTGAGCCCAGGAGACAGCGTTTGCAGTGAGCTGAGATCGTGCCACTGCGCTCCAGCCCGGATGACAGAGTGAGACTGTTTTGCAAAAAAGAAAAAAAAAAAAAAAAAAAAAAGAAATAATCAGCATCTGAGATGGCATCCCAGGATGGCCCAGACCTTGTCTTCCCCACTATAGGCCAGATGCTCACTGCCAAGACTTGGCAAAGGCAGGATCTGACCAAAAATAGTAAGATGCTCATCTTTCCCTCCTTTGAAGGAGTTGCAGTGAATTCGTTTCTTTCTGAGTTCAGAAGTACCTTCTCGACATCCCTTGAGGCATGTTATTTACACACTTACTGATACAAAATAAAGTCCCTTATCTTTATTCTAAATAGTAACTTCTAGCTCTTAACATAAACTCAGGGAAATAATGAAAAGTTAGACTCGGTGGTTCTAACTATACACAAGGTGACTGTGAACGGGGAGCCTGTGAGGCTGCAGCGCGTCACACACCTCCATGACAACCTTGAGCTGCACAGAGGAAACTATCTGGGATGCTATCATAGCAGCTACTTCCATTAAAGAAAATGCAATCTGGCTGACATTTAAGTAAGGCTTAAATTTACTTTAATCCGAGTTTCTCCTTTGGGTTAATAAAAAGCACTCTAAGAAACTACATGTACTCAGCATTTCAGTCAATAAAATACAAAAAAGAATCCATTTGTATGAAGACTCAGGGTTGAAGGATCCATTCCACAGAAGTCAGGAATTCATCATTTGGGACACAACACTCATTGGTTATTTCAGCATTTGCCCAGATTCTAACTTGACACAATATAAAACTTGATCTGCGACCACCCAAGACCGTTCCAAGTTACATACGAGATGTTCAGATTCTATGTTCAGTTTATACATCTGTGTCAGTCAGTACCAGACAGCACCAGGTCCTACAAAGTCCTTACCAAACACAGTAAAAATATTTCATCAGCACTTGTATGTAATCATCCCTTCATATATTCATTCAACAAATATTCCTAGAATATTTAATCTACCAGGAGATGTAGATTGCACAAAAATGAATCTGACACAGGTCCTACCTTTAGAGGGCTGACATTGAACATGGAATAGTTGAACAGTTAGGTAGAAAGCAGTAATTCCTAAATAGAGGAACAATTTAGGGTCATAGCATTTTTGTGGAGCAGATTTCTACTCAGCGTTGTACAAATGCCATCTCATTCAGTGCTCACACTGGGGACGTTTTTCTAATTTGACAGCTAAGGACCCCGATGGTGATGTAGCCAGGTCACTGAGGCCATGGGCAGGAAGCGCAGAGTCCCACGCCGCCTGGCACCTCCTTGGATGAGCCACCATCCTGCCAGCAGCGCCCAGATCAGGCTCATTCCCAGAATCTCACATCACTGCAGACTTGAGTATCTAACGGGATATTCGAATAAAATCTGTTCACTTCTAGGCATCCGGTCAGTTTCGTTTGCTTCTGTTTTCCTTTTGGAATTTTTTAAATGATCAAATTTCGGGTTTGCCATCCTCAGAGTAAGCAACAATCTGACCAAATAAACATTACCTTTTAATTGAAGTCAGTGCTTTAAAAAAATTAATTCTTCTCATCTCATATATGTTTCACCATTAATTATTAAACATAGGCAAAGGTAAAAAGTAACTTTGGCTTTATTAGGCTTATGTATTGCAAACTTCATGTGAAAAAATTAATTCTGGAGATAAATACGGTAGAATAAGATTCAATTCAAATAGCTTAACCAGTGGCAGCAGAAACTAGAAGTTTTTGTGGTTTTTACTTTGTTTTGGTTTTGGTTTTGGTTTTGAGACACGATGTTGCTCTGTGGCTCAGACTGAAGTACAGTGGCACCATCATAGCTCACTGCATCCGCAAATTCCTGGCTCAAGCAATTTTCTAGCCTCAGCCTCCCAAATAGCTGGAACTACAGGCATGCACCACCATGCCTAGCTGATTTATTTATTTTGTAAAGACAGTGTTTCACTTTTTCACTATGTTACCCAGGCTGATCTCAAACTCCTGGCCTCAAGTGATCCTCCCACCTCAGCTCCCAAAACACTAGAATAACAGGTATTAACCAATTTGCCCAGCCTAGAACCATTTTTTTAGACTAATAAAACACTAAATAAAACAGATGTCTCTAGAGACTGCAATGAAACTATAAATGCATCACTAATGAGATGGAAAGGCAAGGAGTTCTACAAGCAGTTCCATAGATGAAAATTATAAAGCGATCTTCAAAAGCAATGCAAGAGATTAGAGTGTTTACACAAAAGCATGTGAAGAACAACACAATTTGTATGGCCAAAATACAACAGCATTCTGGTAAGAAGTGACTAAAACAATAGAAGAATTCGCGTGATGATGAGATAATATTGATAAGAGAAATTGAGATTTTTAACACAAAGCCAGTACGGTCAAATTTATTTTTGCTCAAATGCTGAAAGCTTACATTTTCAAAATACTGAAATAAAGAAATAAAGCTCCTCTGGCTCCATACACCAATATTCAGGAGAAAAAACAAAGTATTTGGGATACATGATGGAGAGGATTTTTGTTTTGTTTCCTCCACTCGAAGTCAGGATTGGATTTATGGAGGTTTTCTTTCTTTTAATTTTGTTTTGTTTTGCTTTTATATTTTCATATCTGCAAAATAAAGGACTAAATAACTGGTATAACTTCCCAGTCAGTTCAGAAACCAAAAAAGGTGCTTTGAGATACTAAAATTAGTGCCTCTTATTAAAGCTTAAAATAACTCAATAATTGCCTCCAGTCTCTCTGCATTTTGTGCATGTAGCCATGTCTTCCATCTGCTCATAAACACTCAAATTTTCCCGATATACCTTTTTTAAAAAAAAAAAAAAAAAAGATCTACTTACAAATAGTTTGGATTGCAGGGTTTTTTTTTAAGCAGGTTTATTGAGATGTAATTCATATATCACACAATTCACCCATTTAAAGTGTATGATCCAGGTCAGGCACGATGGCTCACGCCTGTAATCCCAGCACTTTGGGAGGCCAAGGTGGGTGGATCACCTGAGGTCTAGAGTTCGAGATCAGCCTGGCCAACATGGTGAAACTCCGTCTCTACTAAAAATACAAAAAAAAAATTAGCTGGGCATGGTAGTGGGTGCCTGTAATCCCAGCTAATGGAGAGGCTGAGGCAGGAGAATCACTTGAACCCAGCAGGCAGAGGTTGCAGTGAGCTGAGGTTGCAACACTGCACTCCAGCCCAAGTGACAGAGTGACACTCCATCTCCAAAAAACAAAATAAAATAAATAAATAAAGTGTATCATCCAGTGGTTTTTAGTACGTTCACAGTTATGCAACCATCAGCATAATCAATTTTAGAACATTTCCATTACTCGAGAAAGAAGCTCCATACCCATGACTAGTCAGTCCCCATTTCTCTACCCCTACCACTTATCTTCCTCCTCTCCCTAAACCCCCACCCCAGGCAATCACTTATCTACTTTCTGTCTCTATATATTTGCCTACTCTGGACATTTTTTATTTTCCTAACTGAAGGTATATATTATTTGATTAATATCTCCCCATCCTTCTTCCCCCTAACCACCCCAGTCTGTGGTAAGCGTCATTCTATTCTCTACATCTAGGAGATCAACTTTTTCAGCTTCCACCTACCTGTGAGAACATGTGATATTTATCTTTCTGTGCCTGGCTTATTCTACTTAACAGAATGTCTTCCAGGCTCCTCCACTGGCAGCAAATGACAGGATTTCATTCTTTTTTAAGGCTGAACCCTATTCCATTGTGTATATATACTACATTTTCTTTATCCATTTATCCACTGGCTGGAGGACACTTAGACTGATTCCGTGTCTTGGCTATTGTGAATAGTGCTGCAGGGAACCTGGGACTGCAGGTATGTCTCTGACACACTGGTTTCACTTCCTTCAGGCTTTCTTTGAGCAATTGTTCAATGACCTGAGCAGAAACCAATTTCCTCATTTTTAATTTCATCCTTGGGGTGTAAATACTTTAATCAAAAACTTCCTTTTGGAGACAAGCAGCCATGAAACAGCCTTCTTAAGGTACCACAGAAGCAATATTTTTACAAAGTCAGAATGTGGCCTTCAAGTCAAAATGCCCTAAGCAGGTAATAATTGCTTTTCTACCCCCCATGTACTTCTTCCAATACAATGCAAAGCCGACAGCTAGCCTTATATTGTCTCTGGTTAGGATGTCAGTTTGACTGCTGCAATCATCCCTCTGACAACCTAGCTTTTTCAGTTGGACCTCCTTAGTGCTCTCACAGTTGCTGCAGAATGTCACTGCTGTGCAGTCAGAGGGTCCCCTGGGTATCTCCTGCCACCCGCTATGAGCTCTGGAGAATGGGAGCCATGTTTCATCTGCTGCTTCCAGCCTTACGTGGCACCAACACGAACCAGGCACTTCGGAAGTGTTTATGGATGAAGACATGCCCTATGCAGGGAGCTGACCGTTCCAATGCAGACAGCATAGGCTAGAAACGGTAGGGGACAGAGATGAGTTTCACAGATGTGGAAAGAAGAAGGCCTCCAGAAAAGCTCAGGACAGGAACAGTTTCTTGATTAAAGCTTCCCAAATTCCTTAAAAGGAATAAACTGAGTGCTGGCCACTGCGGCCACTACTCGCTGCTGTCGCTGCTAGGCTTGTCCGTAGGCTGGAGGTGAATGTTTGTAAACAGTGCATGCTTCTAGGTCACAGTGTGGTTTTTTCATCATTGTCAAGTCTTGAGTTAAAGAATGTGTTCAAGCCTTATTAAGACAGATCCCTGAAAGACAACATTGAACGTTGCCGTCAAGACCCAAGAGCCCGAAGGAGCAAAGAAAGTCACAGCACCCCAGGTAGGCATCCCGGGAAGGGTTCGCTACTGTCATTTAGCACACTATACATGACATCGCAGTGACAACAGCCATCTCGCCTTCCTCGAAAGTCACAAAAAGCAACTAGAAAAAAAGAGCAGGAGAGTATTTTTACTACACAAAAGATGTAGGAAAGAACTCTAAAATCAACACAATTAATACATCATCTAAAGAAATACAACATGGCTAAAAAGAGAAAAAGGTAATTAGCATTCGAAACAAAAAGATTTTGCTTTCTCCAAATCAAGACCATTAACTCCGAAAGTTATTTTATATAACACGGTATCATGGGGAATTCAAAAATCTCAGCTGGAGGAAGAAAAACTTCTAAAGCAGTTTTCCTCACCAAACTACCTCACAATTTGGAGCACAAATTCATACACATAAATGGTTCATGTGCCATTTTCTTCCTTGATGAATGTCATAATTTTGGCAAAAATGAAATTCATAGCACTGGCTATTTTTGTTATGCAAACACACTAAAAAGAATTCTGGCAATTTTTCATATTGAATTAAAGTATGTTTTCCATCTTGGTATAACTTTGTAACTGAATTAACTTTTTCTACTCAAACTTTGCTAAGCTACTGAAACCTATTTTTGCATAACGTGAAATTTGTTTTTAAAATTCAAGACAAACTTAAACATTGGGTCTCTGAAGATGCTGACTTTACTATGTAGCATGTAATTCCGTAAATATGTTTAAAAGCTCTATTGTGATTTCACACACTGAAATCTATTCTAATATGTTTTGTGTTATTTTGGAAGATACTTTTCCATTAGCCTCAGATGATATTAAATTTAGAGATTGGAAAAACCTTGCCATATATAGTGGAACTCATATTAACTTTCATTCTGAAATTAGATTATTGCCCAATTAATAAGCATGGCATTCATTCAAGGTCACTCCTCATAATTATTTTATAACAGGCTTTTAATGTAGCTCCTTTCAGAAAACATGGTTTGACAAATAGTAAGTCCAGATCCGTGTAGTATAGCTACACTGCACAACATTAAACAATAGTTTTTAAAACTAGAAATGTAATGCAGTGTTTTTCCAGATTTTTCCACCAATTTAGTCATCCATGATGAGGTATTTCAACATGTTTCAAGATATAACACTATTTTTGTAATTACGGTTTTATAACTTTATGATTTTAAGCAAAAAATGATAAGAGAATCTATTCTGAAAGAGTCAAAAGGCATGAGAATTTTAACAAACAGAACTTGGGAAAAACCTACTTGCCTCACAAGGGGAAAAGCAGAACAAATCATCTGCTATTCCATTGTGAAAAGAGATTCTCAGGCAAAAGACCTGTTTTTCCACATTTGTGTAATCCCTATTGGAAGATTTATTAACATTCATGGACATTTCTGTATGTAAATATTATTATATGTGAATTTCATAAGTATTGGCATCATTCCTTGACTTATCAACATTCTTGGGTAGAAAAATGTTATATAAATGTGAAACTCAGTATGTGCCAGGAACTATGCTGGGCTCTGCATCTGCCTGAGAGTCTACAAGACCTGTATACATGCAGAAGTAATCTGATGATAGTCCCTAATTCAGCGAATCTCCTCTGATGTCGCCCTTGCCATAGGTTTCATCATACTCTTCATGTCAATTGCACTCTGAGCACATATGAAAAAGCAAGGCGGTGGCATCAAAACATCAATTTGAAATAACTTGATACGGGAATTTAAAAAATAAAATAAAAGCACTGGAGAAATAATAGAGAAAAATCAGAACTTTGTCATTTTAGAATTTGGAAGCATTTTAGTTTGATTCACCCATTTCTGCCAATGGGGAATGTGTGGAAGTCTGGACATGACTGTGGTCTCTTCACTTCTTGGGGCCTGTAACTCACAAGGCCCATTTCTCACCGTGAGAGGAAGAGCTCACGATGCAAGCATCATCCTTGTCTCGCTACGTGGGGACTCTATCACCCGTCATCCAGGGAGCTACAATATACACTGAATCCACAACAGACTGCTCAAAAGATGTGGAGAGTAATTCCCATTAATCTTGTCTGACAATCACATCTGTACATTTTAGTTACTGGACAAAACTATGTCTAAAATGATCAAATTCATTCGTTTTGAAAATACCATTAACTCTGAGACATTCCTTTACCAGCGTTTCCTCTCACGCCAGTTAGAATGGCGATCATTAAAAAATCAGGAGACAACAGATGCTGGAGAGGATGTGGAGAAATAGGAACACTTTTACACTGTTGGTGGGAGTGTAAACTAGTTCAACTATTGTGGAAGACAGTGTGGTGATTCCTCAAGGATCTAGAAAGAGAAATTCCATTTGACCCAGGAATCCCA
Organism: Plecturocebus donacophilus; assembly: GCA_004027715.1. NCBI lineage: Eukaryota > Metazoa > Chordata > Mammalia > Primates > Pitheciidae > Plecturocebus > Plecturocebus donacophilus. The sequence continues at coordinate 12,917 of PVKP010013891.1, forward strand.
TTACTGGGTATATATCCAAAGGATTATAAATCATTCTACTATAAGGACACATGCACACGAATGTTCATTGCAGCACAGTTTACAATAGCAAAGACCTGGAACCAACCCAAATGCCCATCGATGATAGACTGGCCAGGGAAAATGTGGCACATATACACCATGGAATACTATGCAGCCAGAAAAAAATGATGAGTTCGTGTCCTTTGTAGGAACATTGATGAAGCTGGAAACCATCATTCTCAGCAAACTGACACAAGAACAGAAAATCAGACACCGCATGTTCTCACTCATAGGCAGGTGTTGAACAATGAGAACACATGGACACAGGGAGGGAGCATCACTCACTGGGGTCTGTCGGGTGGAAATAGGGGAGGGACAGTGGAGGATCGGGAGTTGGGGAGGGATAACATGGGGAGAAATGCCAGATACAGGTGATGAGGATGAAGGCAGCAAACCACACTGCCATGTGTGTACCTATGCAACAGTCTTACATGTTCTTCACATGTACCCCAAAATCTAAAATGCAATTTTAAAGAAGTGTTTCCTATGAAACTGTCATTTGAACAGCAAATAAGAGACATTTAAGCCATTAGGTATATTGAAGGTGTCTGTTTTCTATAAGGCAGAAGATTCATACATGCAATCACACACACACACACACACACACACACACAAAACACTCACATGCACACAGGGCAAACAGACAGCAACAAAGGTCTGAATATGCTTCCATAAGCTCTCTGTGAAGCATCAGAGATGAAAATACTGATAACATACAAAATTTCAAAGTTTGGGGGCCAGCACTACTAATTTTGTTTCCTTGAGTTATTACTTTTAAGCCAGTGTTACCGTAGCTGAGATCTTGAACCAAAACGGTCAAAATAAACATGAATATTCAAGATAAGGAAAAAGCCCACAGAACTGAAGCGACTGGCTTAAAGTTTTACATAAATTGGAGACAAGAATTTGGGGGAACTGTTAAATTTTCATTATAATTACAACTTTTGAATTTTCAAAACATTCTTCTGATAATAGAATACAATTCTTTTGTAAAAAATTTTAACTGTGAACTCCTCAAATTCCATTCCTTGTGATAGAATTGGAATGGGCTTTTACAATGTATTACAAATTCCAAAGGCCGAAAGGAGGGATGAGCTCCGCCTCTCAGATGGAAGAGGAAAACACAGGCTCCCAAGAAAGAGTGATAGTCAACATGCCATCTAGATAAATCAACATCTTTACTCACCAAAACTCAGCCAGATACTTTTATTTTGTTGGAGGGGGTGATTTTTGATTTATGCAGAGTCTCAAGAATTTGTTGCTTAATTCTACTTTGGTCATAAAATCTTTGGCTATCGCTATTTTGAAATAGTTTGAACAGTCCATCATCAAAAGCCCTCCTCTCCTACAGGGCATCCAGCCACTTCCTATTTCATGCATCTTGCCCTTTATCATCTCTCCGGAAGACTTTTGAACTGTAAACAGTTGGGATTTAAGACCTTTAACATCAGGGAAAACATCAGTATGCAACACACCCTAGCAGATATTTAAACTCTCCTGCGCTTTCTGTAATTTTTATAGCTACTGCCCCAAGTGGTTATCTAGAAAAACTGTAGTATTTAAACAGGGTGGGCAACGTGGGGTCAAGGGGAGTCGGATGGGTTAATGTTTGCACGGCCCTTTGGACTAGACAAACTCGACACTGGGCCTATTGTACTAAATATAAAAGGTGCTTTATTTGACACAGGAGGCCAAACAATAGTAAAGGAACATGTTAAGTGTAGGAGCTGTGGGAGAGGAGGAAAGAGGCTACACCAGCTATCAAACTGAGGTACAAATCTCTCCGAATTTAAACGATCCACATCAACTCAAGTGTCTTCTGCTAACGTCCATGCTGTGGAAATAGACAGGCTCCAGCACCTCTTTCTGAACAAGGTGCTTGCAAGTGCAGCTCTTGGTGCTGTTGAAAATCTCTTGTCTTTGCAGTCGGGCTGTAATCCTGAAATTGCACCTCACAGGGATGTGTTAAGAAATGAAGCCGAATATAAAATGATTAACTTGAATGCTATCATCCCTGAGATCTCTGCTACCCCTAAAAGTCTATGACTCACGTGGCATAACAGAATATGACTGACTCCATTTCTCAGCTTCCCTAGAAATCATTCAGTCACACGTTCAACAAATGACTCTTAGCAGCCAGTGAGAGAAAGGGCAAAGGGAAGGGCTAGAAAACATATGAAATTAATACAGCCAGTGTCTGCCCTGGAGCAGAGTGGAGTTTGGCAGAAGGGATGGGGCCTACCCGAGATCGGTTTGTACTACACCCTCAGGAGTGACAGAAATTCAGAAGAGTACGCTGTTACCATCTGGGAGAACCAGAGAGGCCAGGGAGCAGAGAGACATTTTAACCAGACTTCTAAAGAGGTTAGAGATTTCAACAAAGAATAATAAGGTCTCCATTCAGGCTGTCGTTAAAACCTTATAGGAGACTTGGTTTTTTAAATAAAACTCAACCGATTCTAAAATGAGGAGAGAACAACAGAGAAAGGTCTTCTTCTTGCAAGGGAATGTCAGAGAGCCTGAACCCCCCTGGCAGAGAATGGCAAGTGAGAGAGAAGCCATCCCCATTAAAAAGAAACAGCTGGGCCTGAGTTGTCCAGAGCCTATAAAACTCACACTTTGTTACTTTCAGATTAATATTCTCTTTGGATCTAAGTCTTTGGCCAGTAAAAGTCCATCTTTAAAAGAACAAGCAAGAACATTTTCTAGCCAGAAAAAAAGCAGCACACCCTCATCGTCATGTGAGGCTCTTCCCGCCAGCACTTCTGCCCTCAGTTCCCAGCAGTCCGTTCATTCATTCACTCAATGATTGCTGATTGATTTTGTCATAGACTTTCAAAAAGCTGGGACAGAGAATTTTGCATGTTCACAACACAAAGAAATGATAGGTGTTTGAGGCAATGAATGTGCCGATTACCCTGATTCAATCATTCCACATCGTATACCCATATGGAAACATCACTCGGTATCCCATAAATATGTACAATTATTGCATGTCAACTAAAAAGAAAAGAAGAAAAACCAGTTGCTCATTAAGCCCCTGTCTGTGAGACGCTAGAGACACCCCTGTGTTTGTCATTCCTCCTGCTCTCCAGTGGTTTACAGTTTAGTGAAGGAGAAAGACATCAAACAGGCATTCTTCCCTCTGTAGCTCCACTAATCTGGAAAGGAGAAGTCTGTGGGCAGCAACACCTCATAAAGCTTGATTAAGCCAAGAATTCATAGACTCATGAACTTCGGAGCCTGAGGATACCTTAAGGATCTCGTCCAGATGTGGAAAATGAGATCTAAAAAGACAAAGTGATTTGGGTCCCAGTCTCAAAGCCACTTCTGACTCCGGTCCGGAGTCGCATCCAGAAGTGTTTCCAACACAGGGCTGAGTCTTCACACGAGGGAGCATTTTGGTGTCTTTTCAGTATCTTACCACTATTCCGCATATAAAGATTTTGTCAATTACCTTTGATAGACACATAGGTTGGATAATAGGACTTAAATATTTCTGAGCCCATTCACACTATTCAGACCAAATGGCACATTTCTCCAGCATCCCCTGACACGGGCGTTAAGGAAGTTCTATCTGGGTATTGTGAGTATTGTCTGAATGAGTATCAGTTTTTTGCCTGCTACAGTCCCAAGAACCCATTTGTTCTGCTATTGATCACAGTATAAATCTCTATGCTGTATAAAGGGTGACAACATAAAATGCTATTTATTGTAGTAGTGATTTGCTATGTTAGTACTATTGTCAGTCATCTTGAAAATGTAAGCTGATTATTTCTAAAATTACACTTCATATACTAAAGATGCTAATGCTGTTTTGATGAATCAGTTAATGGGGCTCAGCACACAGTATGAATGGTACTAAAGTGATTTCCTTTTCATGACATATTATATATTTCTAATTAATCAAGTCATTTGAGCTGAATAGAAAAACAAACGGCACGAGATTATTTTTAGAAGTGGATGCATATGCAGGAGAGAAAATAATCTAAGCGCTTCTTTCCTGTTAAATGGGAGCTGAATTGCTTATACAGTAATTGAAATCTCTTTGTTTTCCTGAAGTACCTGAAATTGCATGCCAGGAAACTCCATTTTATGTTATTGCAATGTATATGTTCTTAGGATGTGTAACTTTTCTTGGGATTATTAAATTGACAATTTGTGACTTCCTTTGCCCTCTCCAGATTTTCACAGCTGCCGCATTTCCTCCACTTTAGTTTTATGGGTTCCGATTCAATTGCTCCTTCTCAGGGGTTTCACACTACTCCTGAAAGTCTGCCCTGTGGGGAGCTGGGAGAAGCAAAAGGCAGGCTCGGAAATGGTCAGAGAGAAAAGCTAAGGAGGGACTGCGAGGGCAGGATTGTCAATCTTCCAGGCCTCCTGTGGTTTGATTTCCACCAAAGCAGAGAGGAGACCAGTAGGCTGACCAGAACTCTGCTTGTGGGTCCTGCCCCCGGCTTCTGAAATTTACTGTGACCAAAAAGCAGATCTTTCATCTTGTGTGCAGTTCTGTCTCCAGCACTAACACTGTTGACAATTCAGAAAAGGAAGAAATGATTAACAAATCAATCACCCTCGGAACACTCCTCACCCTAAGCCTTTGCTCACGATGTTATCTCCACCGGAGCCAGGAGCCACCAAGCCTGTTTAGCAGGCAGAACAGGTCATATTTTAATATTTCCATCCTCCACGTGCCAAAACAGGAAACACACAATAATACTGTCCCAAAATAATATGTAGACAGTAAACACAGTCTTCTGATCAGAGCAGTAAAAAGTAATAATAAATAAAAATTACATTAATGTTACAATACAAAAAATGAAAAGTTAGTAGATTAATATCTTTTTAATTGCATTTATGTTACTTTTTTTTCCTTCCTGCACCTGAAGGAATGCTTCTAAAAGAGCCAATTCTTCAAGGTTCAGAAATGGATTTGAACCTAGAAGGACTGAATTGGAAACAGACAAGTGGCAGTTTCAGATTCCCGATTCCCAGTTCCCCGATTCCCAGCCCACACCACCAGCTCCAGGCGAGTGGGACGTGGGCCCACGGCCTCTTGCCATCGTGGAAGGTTGAGGTGCTCAGGAGGAAAGAATACTACCACCAGGCCAGGCCCTCTGGGAAAAGCAAGACCTCGGAAACCACACGTGGTGGGGAGCAGAGGATACAGTGCAGCCGTAGTGTCAATCCCAGCCAAGCCCTTTACCTCTGTCACTTTCTCTACAGATAATGTCTGGCTTGGGCTAAAAGAAGTCACCCTCTCCAACACCCCCTTGGTTTAGCTTCTGCCCAGTGAACCTCCATGACAACCAGGAACATCGGTAACCAAGTTGCAGGAACACTGGCTGCTTTCCCTGACCCTCTGAGTTACTCCTTGGCCTCCCCACTTCTGATGCATAATCAATGGAAGTTGATCTCTGGGAGTGGCTGCAAGACAAGGTGACGTGTCCTCTATGCAAATGGTCAACCACTGACTTACTCCAGCCACTAGAGCCGCCGTTAACGTGGGCCATTCCTCCTAATTTGTTCTCTTTCTTCTTCCTGACTTCCTTTCCCTCTCACTCTTATTTTGATGTAAAATTCAGACTATCTGCCATGTGTTCTCCTTTTATTCTTCCCATCGCTGCAACCTGACTCTCTCCAGTCCCATTTCAATATGGCACCAGCATCATCACTCATCTTGTCTGTTGCACAGCTCTTCACCCATTAGCCAGGACTGTAGAGTCAATACTTTGAAAGCAAAGAGATTCTTTTTCCTTGTCTTTGTTTCCTTGCAACACTCTTTATCTTTTTTTAATAGATGCATGGGGTACAAGTACAGTTTACTTATATGGATGTGTTACGTAATGGTGAAGTCTGAGCCTTTAACATACCCATCACCCGAACAGTGAACATCATATCCAGTAGATAATTTTTCAACCATTTCCTTCCTCTCAACCTCCCCACTTTTGGAGTCTCCCATGTTTATTTTACCGCTGTGTGTGTGTGCCCAGCATTTCGTTATCACTTATAAGTGAGAGCATGCAGTATTTGACTTTCTGTTTCTGGGTTATTTTCCTTAGGATATAATGTCCTCCAGTTCTGTAGCAGTAACGTGATTTTATTCTTTTTTAAAGCTGAGTAGTAATTCATGGTGTATAAGTATCCCATTTTCTTTATCCAATCATCCACTGATGGACACTTACATTGATTCGACACCCTTGCAACTGGGAATTTTGCTGCAATAAACATACATATGTAGGTATCTTTTTGATATAATGATTTATTTTTCTTTGAAGATACCCAGTAGTGAGATTGGTTTGAAAAACATCCATACTGTTTTTCATAAAGGCTGTACTAATTTACATTCCCACAAACAGTGTATAAGTATTTTCTTTTCTCTGCATTTTCACCAACGTCTGTGAGGGTTTTTTGTCTTTTAATAATAATAGTCATTCTGACTGGTGTAAGTTGGTTTCTCATTGTGGTATTTCCCTGGCGATTAGTGATGCTGAGCATTTTTTCATGTTTGTTGACTGCTTGTATGTCTTCTTTTGAAAAGTGTCCGTTCGTGTTGAAAGCAAAGTAATTATTTCTAAGGCACTAAGGGAAGAAAAGACACTAAACATATTCCTCCATCAATATTTTATAGGACACATCATGAGTGGGTCCTCACCCCACCCCAGCTCACCCCACACCACCAAAAGGCATCCTCAACGGGTGTAATTTCAATAGAATTAACATCTATACCTCTATACCTCTCTTTTATTTCATCTGATTATTCAGTCAGTTTCTTCCAGATGCAAATCTTCTTTAGGTCTTCTAAGTATAAGTTCTCCTGAATGTCAACCTATAATGCCTGTGTTTTCCATTTTGCCAGTGGTTTGAGGATGCAGGTACTAATTTTTTTTAAATTATCGTTATAAATTACCTTGAATTGAAGTGACATTCTTGATCTATGAAAACCAATCCTGTTACCATTCATTTAAGGGAGGGATGAGACTGTTAAATTGAGCATCTGATTTTATGATGATATGAAACACTTTTGACTGCCAGTGGCTTAGAAGGATGAGAAGCATATGATAATCCATTTGGTAAATTTTTCATGTCACAGATCAAGATTACATAAGGGAAAACATTATTTAAACCTTGAGAGTATATAATGAGGATATTCTCACATGAAATAAGCATTTGACATTATTGTTAATGAAAATAAACTAGGTTTAGAAGTAAAATATACATTCTAAGTTATTTTCAAGATTTTTTATGTGGATGCCAGCAAGGCTGTGGAGAAAAGGGAACACTTATACACCATTAGTGGGAATCTAAATTAGGCCAGCCACTGTGGAAAGCAGTTTGCAGATTTCTCAAATAACTTAGAACTACTATTTAACTCAGCAATCTCATTACTGAGTACATATCCAAAAGAAAATAAATTCTTCTACCAAAAAGACGCATGCACTCATATGTTCATTGCAGCACTATTCACAATGGCAAAGACATGGAATCAACTAGGTGCCTATAACAGTGGATTAGAAAAAGGAAATGTGATAGATGTGCACCATGGACTACCACATAGCCATAAAAAAGAAAGAAAGAATGTCCTTTGCAGCAACTTGGATGGAGACAGGCAGAAACCAAATGCCCCATGTTCTCACTTACAGGTGAGAGCTGAACAATGGGTCTTCATGGACATAAAGATGGCAACAACAGAAACTGGGGACTGCTAGAGAGAGAGAGGGAGAGCGGAAAAGGTTGGAAAACTTACTGTTGGATACTATGCTCAGTACCTAGGTGACAGGTTCATTCTTACCTCAAACCTCAGTATCATGCAATGTACCCTGGTAACAAACCTGCATATGCACCCCTTGAATCTAAAATGAAAGTTGAAAACAAAAAAGATTTTCATGTGAGCCGGTTTATTTGAAAATAAGTAAAAATGAAAAAATATGGAATAAAATAAAGTCGATCATGTTCAAGACAATGGCAATATCTACAAAATGACAGGTGATCCACACCTGAAACAGTCTTCACTGGATTACAAATCCTGTAGGCAGAGTCCACATTTGATTCAACTTTCATCTCATTGCTGTCTGCAGTTTGGCCCTTGCTTTTGTAAACAGCTGCTCTCGCTGACAGAGTAAATCCTCAACGATGCAAATCTCATCTTGTCACTATACACTGAAGGTTACAGCATCAGCAATGAAATGCCTTTTGCTACCTGCATTTTATTTTGAAAAATTATACTCATTCTTCAAAAGCCAACCTAAACAGTTCCCTCCGTGAAGACTTCTCCAGTCAACTCCTCCTGTAACATAGAGTGTGCCGGGTAGGTAGCTCTACTTTTTGCTCCTATCACAGTGTACTGCAATTACTTGTTTAGGTGTCTATTTCACTAACTTAAGTGAAATAATAATTACATGAACAAACAAATATTTGTTGAGAGCTCGTAATGGGTCAGGTACTAGAGAAATAATGATGAGATGATGAGTAAGACAAATAAGTTTGTGAATGTTTGCGGAGGGCCTTAAAATTGAAAAGACAAAATAAAAGTGCAATGCTTCAGTGGATTAAATGTCAAAATAAATAACAATAGTAAGAAATACTACCTGCTGATCTTAAAAAGTCAAGTCTCCAGGTCCCACTGAACAACATTTAAAGTACTAAAAGGATTCACAAATATGGTCACAATCACTGTATTTCAACTTTGGCAAGAACAGAAGTGCCGAAAGATTGGAAACAGGGAAAATAGTAATATTAAGGAGCTTTATTTCAATCTCCAAAAAAAAATTATCTAATAAATTATTGAATGTAGGGTAGTAAACACCTTCAAAAGGAAGCAGCAAGCCCTGGGAGCCAGCGTGGAGTCACCACCAGCAGGCTGGAGAAATCAACCCACTGCAACCTTTGGTTAGAAGAACAGGGGGTGGAGCAGCAGAATGCTATAAATACTGACACCTTAATTTCAATCAGCTTTTCAACAAAGTCTCCTCAAGTATTTTACTTGTGGGTGAGAATAAAAAAATTAAAAAGTTAATAATACAGTTTTGTAGATTTCTTTTTTTTCTTTTTCTTTTTTTTTTCTTTTTGCGATGGAGTTTTGCCCTTGTTGCCCAGGCTGGAGTGCAATGGCGCAATCTGGGCTCACCGCAACCTCCACCTCCTGGGTTGAAGCGATCCTCCTGCCTCAGCCTCCAGAGTAGCTGGGATGACAGGCCTACACCCCCACGCCCAGCTAATTTTGTATTTTTAGCAGAAACGGGGTTTCTCCATGTTGATCAGGCTGGTATCAAACTCCAAATCTCAGGTGATCCACCGGCCTCGGCCTTCCAAAGTGCTGGGACTGCAGGCGTGAGCCACCGCACCCGGCCAGCTTTGTAGATTTCTTGCAGATTGAACTGCCAAAGAGTTTTAATTAAGAAAGGAAGAGTAACTAGAGTTTCCAACAATATACTAGGGTTTTAATTTACAGGTCTGTCATGGGCCTGACATTTCAGTTTAAAATAAAAGTGCACAATTCTCAAGTCAGTGGATAATCCCATATAATATGTTTTACAACAAGATCAAGGTTTAGAAGATCTCAGTAGACTGGAGCAAACGAACCAAAAACAATATCAAACACACTAAGGGATCATCATAAAGTGCTTCCATCAGGTTCAAAAAACAAACTCTGCCAGGAGTAGGAGGTCCATGTAACAGCAACTACAGCTCATGTAAAGGCAACTGCAGCTCATATAAAGGCAACATAGAGTGTATGTGTTTGTTTTACTGAAAGAGTAACATAACATGGCAGGCTAAAAAGGGAACCCACTCTTCACCCAGTGGATTGAAGCACTGCACGCAGACTGTGTTCCGCACTGGTCAGATGTAGACAAGATGGAAATAACTACATGAATAGCATGACCCATGCCCTCCAGGAATTCAGTCCAGTAAGTGAAATAGACACATAAACATGTAATTACAGTCCATTGTTATAAGGGCAAAAGGGAGAGGTATCTACCTGGCAGTTGATGGTGAAACAGCAAAGTTCCCTTTTCCTCCTCGCAGGGCGTGTAACGGGGGTGTGGCTCGCTTCTATAGTGCCCCACTGCTCAGACCTCTAGTGCAGCATACAGATGGGCAGGCTGTGGGGCCCCAACCCCACGGCAGTGTCTAAGGGTGAATGTTTACAGCTCTTGAACCCCAGTGGGGGTGTGTTACAGGGTGCTCTTTTACTTCAGCCATCCATAGGCAGCTTGTGTTCACCAGCTCAATTAGACCCCAGCTTTATCCCAAGGACAGAGGGCTTTCTCCATCCCGGGGTTCTTGCCTTGGTGTACCAGAAGAATCAGGTAACACGTGGGCTGGAGAATGAGTGCAAGGTTTTATTGAGGGGAAATAGCAGATGGGGGAGCCAAAAGGGAGATGGTTTTCCCCTGGAGTCGGGCTGCTAGGTGGCCTGGGGGTTCCTCCGACAAAAGCCAAACCAGCATTCTTCCTGTTGGTGCCCTGCTGCGTGCAGGTGCCTGTCAATGTCAGCGTCAAGCCACCCATGTGTTCCTCTGCTGATGGCTCCTCTCAATATCCAGCAGGCTGCGTGTCTGCTGGCTAGAGACACAGGATGGGGTTATGAGAGGCCAGGGTGGTCTTGGGAAATGCAACATTGGGGAAGGAAATGCCTATCCTCAGGTAGGTCTGTGGGGCTGGAGCCCTAGCCGGGACCACACCCTCCTCTACCCAGCATTTCCCTTCCCGCCTTCCATCATTTAAAGGGACCACACCCTTCTCTATCAAGCACTTCTGTTATTAGTGCTATAGAAGAGTCGACTGGAGAATCAGGGAACTATTTGGGTTGGTCTGGAAGAATGAGTATGATTTTTCCAGATATAACACAGGGGCAAAGGCATTCTAGCCTAGAGGAACAATATGTGCTAAGTAAGAAAAGTGTGAAACACCTCAGAGAGTCAAGGAAGCTGCAAGAGGCTCTGCGAAGAGGGCCCTGGGACCCAGGGTCAGATCAGGAGCTCTGCGGGACTCAAAAGGCAAGCTTCACATCACCCAGGGCCCAGGTGCCACAACCCTTCGGTGGAAAGTGACGTGATCAAATTTGCATTGCCAAGGTTTACTCTGGCTGAAAGAGCAGTTGTTTACGTTAAAGAAAAGCAAAACTACAGATGACAAAATCCTTTAGGAGTCCATACCAAGAGTCTCAGACAAGATGACAAGGATTGAATAAAGGTAATCCCAAGGAGGTGTGGGAAGGGAGTGGGTATGAGAATCATTAAACCCCCAGGAAGAGCATCCACCAGGAATCAGCTGATTGCTTCAGCAATATCACTCATTAGGCATTTGTTGAGCTTCTACTCTATGCCAAGTAGTACTAGATACTAGGTTCTAGAGATACAGGGTTAAACAAAGCCAGATAATAGTTTCTGCCATCTTGGAGTTCACAGTCTCATAGGGGATGCATAGATAATTAAATAATCCCATAAATAAAGTTGTGACTGTGGCTACAAAGGATAGTACCAAGGATTACAATCACCTATAAGAGGAGGGTTGGTTTTTACTTTTCCACAGCTATCAGCGTAGGTGTCCCTAAGGAAGCAGTGTTTGCACTGCGATCTGAAGGGTGGGAGGGAATGACGTAGTAAACAGGAACAGGTGCTCCAGGTTGGGGACAGAGCACAGGAAAGCTGCCTGCGGCCGGCGAGTTTATGGCAAATGTAAGACTTAAAGAAGACCTGACTCTACCCCTCAGTTTGAAGGGCTATGGAGTCAGGCCTTCGTCAAGACCTGGACATCCCTCCCTTTACTCCTGACTAAACTATATGTTCTGTGAGGACAGGATGTCTACCTTGTACACCGTTCAGGGCTTTTCAAACATAGAAATGAAACAAATAATGATTCTTTCGAACAGAGAGCCATCAGCACATTGAATTCTCATCACGTCCTCACTTGGTCTTCTTCCAAATTCTATCCATTTCTCGTGCACCTGTTCAAGCCTCACCTCCTCCCCTCCAGCATTCCAGGACTACTCCAGCTTGTGCACAGGAGAGCAGAGAGCATTCACTTGGCTGTCCAGGCTCAGAAGAAGGCTGCCTTATTTTGTCACCTCATGCACCATCTTCATTGACAAGACAGCAGGGGAAGGGTGAGAATGATGTCACAGCTCTTCTTAATCCCCCACACAGGAGGTCCGAGGTAAGTAAGTAGATCGCCAATTGCTTTATTTCTTAATTCACGAATTTGAGTCTTAGAGAATTCTATAGAAAACAGAGAAAAGCATACACGTGGTAGATGTAGAAGGCAAAAATATATTTAGGTTAAAAAAATAGTTTCTCATTCCAACATTATCTCTGTGTACTTTCTGAAGTATAGCACAGTCGTCCTTGAACCTTAGGGGCTCTATCTTATACATGAAAAATGTCTTTTCAGCCTAAGGATATAAAAACCTCAGGTAGGCTTTTCCCAATTAGTGTGGGAGTTTAAGGGTTTGGAGGCATTCCCATCTAAGCACAGAGAGACATTCATCCTGCACTGCCTAAGTTCATCTTCACTGCTATGCTAATATGAAATAGTCAGCAGTTATTTTGGTTGAGTTAGATTTATTACTACATTTAATTTAAAAGAAAACAAACAGAAGAGAGTTATTTCTTCTCTCTCATCAAAACATCAGTATCTCAGAAACAGAGTGGCTAATGACAGAGAAATCAGAGCTACATTCCATTAGGCAAAAAGGGGTAGTCCTCGTTGCATGCAGAATTACAGAACAATATTTCTCTTCACATATGGACAGAACACAGTGAAATGTTCAAAACCGAGGAGAGGTGGCTTGCTAAGAGCATTTATAAATGCTTTCTCTTCAGCCTGTGGATCTTCAGCTCTGCTGTGTCTCCAAGGGCCCAGATGCTGCTGTTAGTCAAAAGCGGCCTGCACACATATACACCATGGACTACTACGCAGTCATA